>JAODOY010005237.1:0-10505 GCA_025399855.1 Forbesichthys papilliferus | reverse complement strand
ATTTCGATTTAATTAAATATACTATTGTTTGACAAACGACCTGGGACACTTTATTGGAGCTTTGATCGTCTCCACCAATGTAAAGCTCTTCCACATCATTGTACTCTGTACTATTTTAGTAGTTGGCCCCACTCCTTATTCTTTTTTGAGCTTAATGGCGGATTGCAACCATCTGGAAGGTGCATACACCGCCACTTACTGTACCGGAGTGTGAGGTCAGTCAAAACCTCCCTACTCTTAACTATAGCTCCTTAAGCTGTATCCTTAACAAAACGTAACACAGCCCTCGAAACTACTACTTCACTACACCCAGCTCCCAAAAGCCCTCCAATACCCCACTGCCTCCCTTCCTTTCTAACCAGCTGGTAGTCTTTTCCTGGCCTAATCATACCTCTCGCAATACATGTTCCACAGTCTCGTCCACCCCACCCCCACAAAACACTCACGTGTCCCCATTAACTTGAATGTTGCATCAAGCCCAGTATGCCCAAACCGTAGACTACACCACACTACGTCAATCTTCATACAGTCCTGCTTCACCACTTCCACCTTAACCAAAGTCTGCACCCCATAGTACCCTCTCCCCGTCATACATCCATCCAATGCAGTTGCCAAAAAACCACCCTGCCCTTTCTGAGTGGCGCCTTAACTTCACCCCACCCTCACATCTATGCCCCCTTTCCTAGACACACACTTCGCCACCCTATCTACCTTCTCCTTACCTTCAACCCCAACATGAGCAGACACCCAACCGAACAAAACCATCACACACATTCTCTCAACCCCAAAAGCTGCACCATCAACTCCACCAACAGATTCCCTTCATCCCATCTACTGATTGACAAACTGCTCAGCACTGCTGCTAAATAAGTACACAAAACTACCCTAAGTGGCCTAACCTCCTCTACCACAACCACAAAATGAACATCACCAATTCTGCAGTATACACAGATACTTGATTAGTTTAACAGATTAGCCAACCCAACCCTAAACTTCAGCACATACATCCCAGCTCTCACCCTCCCACTATCCTTCAACCCATTAGTAAACACCTGCAAACATAAAAAGTAACTTACTCACAAACCCCTTCACACCACTCTCACAGTTCACCCCCCAACCTTTCCTACCTTTAATCAACCTCACATCAACATTCAGCATCGGAAATAGTCATGGAGTAATAATCCTCAATTTGACTGCAGGACCGACGTCAAGCCCTCCCAGTGCATAATCCACCACCCTCCTATTCACCCACCCATACGCTCTCATCTTGTCCACCACACCCTCCCTGAATTTGCTCACGGCCTCGACAGCTGGATGCCCAGCCACGCTCCCCTTCAACCTCAGTCAATATGCCAAAGCCAGTTTATCCCTCCTCAATTCCAGTGGCATCTCACCAGTCTCCACCTGCACCTACACAAAATATAAATGCACAGGGCTGTATCCTAGCTAGGCTCTCCAAACACCATCTTGGCTGCAGACCCATACACAAAACATCCATACTCCAGAGCCAACCTGATCAGGGCCTGATACACAGAGCAATAGTTGGTCCTTTTTTGCAATGCAGAGGTATAGCCACTGGCTTACTTTTATTTAGTGTAACCTTGGAATGCCCCCTCTTATCTCTGCACTTACATATCATGAAACACCAGCTGTTACAGTTTGCGGTCTTGTGACTTTCATCTGTTGTCTGTACCCAAAGTCTATAGAGAGGTTGGCAAGAGGGCTTTTAGCTATTGCGCTCCCTCCAGCTCAAAAATATTGCAGACAGACATTGCTGCGCAGTCTGATTTCCTTAGATTAATTTAAATCTCAAATTAATGTATAGTGTGTAAATGTAGTCATCATCATGAAACTCTACTGGAGGTTTTCTGATATTTCGGCCAGGTCTCTTTTGAAAAGAGGTTTTAATCTCAATGTGATCACCTGGTTAAATACAGGTAAAATAAAATAAGGTTAACTTTGGTATGAAAAAGTAATCTACTATAAACTATTCCTGATGAGCCCCATTTCTCTACTCCTCACATGGTACATTGATCCAGACTCTCTCCTTGGTTAATAAACATCCCTGTTTCCTCCCTTTATTCCACTGACCTCCTCTGCTCCTCCCCATGCTCCCCAGATGGGACGGTCAAACACTCGTCCATGTGGCCATGCAGCAGACGCAAAACATCTCCTCCGATCAGGAAACCTGCGGGAAGGAGAACACAGCTTGTCACAAATCTTAAAATAAGTATATGACATTATATTTGAATAAATTACTGAGCCATGAAAAACATGATTGATGGTGACATGCAGTTTTAAGGTAGTCTTTGTATATCAGACAGGTTCTGTACCTTGTGCCACTTCGCTACCAGAGCAGATGGGCGCCACACTCCACAGTGTCTGCTGGAATGCTGCATCTACATGAAGACTGCCATTTCCATAAGACAAATGCTTTACATACAAACAAAGAGAGATGGGAAAGGGAAAGGGATATTAAAATGCATCTCACAAGTGTTTGGTTATTTAAGAGTTTGAGACCAAAAGCTGTCCTAGTGTCCTAGTTTTCTTTCCCCCAGGGAATACCCAACTGCTGCCCTGCTGGGAGATATAATAACTCCAGCGTGTCCTGGGTCTGCCATGGGGTCTCTTCATAGCTGGACTTGCCCGGCACACCTCCAGTGGGAGGCGGCCAGGGAACATCATCAGATGCCCAAACCACATTAGCTGGCTCGTCTCAATGTGGAGGAGCAGCGTCTCCTATTTAGACCGACAAGTAAATTGAGATCTTTTCCTTATGACACAGCTTTCACCAACATTAAGTGCTGAATTAATTCTGCTTTTCATTCATATCACAGCCATACCATAATTTTACCTGTAATATTACTAGGTAAAGAGGTGGGAAATTAAGGGAATGGGTACTACAGGTATATCGAGCCCTGTTCCCATTCACACATGACATGACCCCATGCAGGAACGATACCTGTGAAATGCAGGTATATACTGCATCCCCAGGTTAAAATAAATATACTTAAGTTTTGCTTTTCTTCATTATGCATAAAGTGCATACTAAGTGTGCTATTTTGAAACAACTTCAAGTATGCTCAGGGTTCTTTTAGAAATACTAACGTTCCCAGTTAAGATAATTGCAATATATTTGTACTTAGTTGTGTTAAAATGGAACAACTTTAAGATTATTTATTGTTATGGAAATGTATTACTTTAAAGTACAATTTAAACACACTTATTTTGAGACACTTTCAGAGTACACTAAGTTTCATATAAATATGTTCCATGGACACTTTAAATAGTATATATGTTAATTAGTAATTACTAGTAAACTCCAAGAGCCACTATTAGTACAATAAAAAAGTTAACTTTTTTTTTTTTAATATGACAATAGTCTATTTTTAGTGTATTTCAAACATAGTCCTAATTCCAGTACAATAAAAAGCTGTAGAACATATATTTTAAAATCAACATACATAGAACAGTAGAACATATTTAATGCAGATTTTGTTGTTAATTACATTACATACTGTACAAAGTAAATTTAATTTACATTTGCAGCATATAGCATCAATACACCAATCTACATCAATCGAAGAAGAGATAATAAAATATTTGAATAGAATAGAAAATATTTGCTAGAAGCAAAAGTACCAACAAAGTGCCAATATTCCAAGAATAAAGCCAGAAAGCGGTAGGATGTCCTCTGTACAGTATATTTCAAAACTTGAATAAACATTAATTAATATTTAGTCATGGGAGGATCGATGGGAGTGTGGACAATTCGCACAAACACAGGAGGAGATGCGTAAGAAGAGAGTAATGACCTACTAGGAAGGTAAGTACTGTGGGATACTTTGACACAATACTTACTTGGACACAATTCAGCTATAGGGTTCCCACTCTCAGTCAAATGTCAATATTCCATAACTTTCACTGACTAGAAATCTGAATCTCCATGATGTATAATTTTAAAAAAAAGCACAGCCCAAAGCAATGATACCCGTTGTAGAAAATTGTGCTTTACATTTTAGATATTCTATTTTAGATATATATTAAATCTTAAAAGGGCTTAAGAGGGTGCTATGTTATTGCTTAACAGTGAACAGGACAGGAGAAACTAGTGGAGCCAGCTATGTCTCAAGGTCAAACGAGTGGCAACATTTGGTCTCTGTGACGTCGACACAGCCAGGTAACTAACGAGTTGCCAGGCAGAGTCGACGTCACAGAGACAGGCATGAGAGGTCATCATCACCATGGGACTAAAATATTATGCTTAACAGTTTAGATATCCTTACGGAAGCTTATTTGTGTGTCACACTATTGTAAGAATTATACTGTCTTATGCGTAACAAAGTGCTGAGTCAGCAGCGAAACAGATAATGACAGCACTCTGACTTACAAACTACTAGTAAAAAGAAGATACAGTAGGCATGATGTGGAGGCGTGAATAGTGTGTTCACAGATACCTTCCCCAACAGCGACGCCCAGAAGGAGAAATGGCCGTGGGCCTTAAGGATTGGGAGAGAGGGCCATCAACACTCAATCAAGATCAGATAAGGAAAACACTGTCTAGAATATTATCAATGGGCTGAGGGAGAGGCAGGTGTCAAGACTCCTCAAACTGCTGGTATTGCATGTTATCGTCAGGGAATAGAAGTGGCCCAGAGCTCTGTTAATTGTATATTTGATCTACTATTATATTAAAGATGATTTTGTTAAACTTGGACACATCGTTTACTCCTACTTAAACTCCATAAACGAACACGCTGGAACTGGAGTGAGGAGACACCACCCAGATTCCAACACCGTGTAAAAGGGACAGCCAGCATGGCAACAATAAACAATCAATGTGATGATATTTCATTAATATAAACATTCACATCAATAATTTCAGGATTTGTTATGACATCTCAAAATGTAATACCAAATCCAATAACACATGCTGCAAATAAAACTCCCTGATATTCCATGATTCAACCCTAAAAAATACATTCTGTAAAATGCTTTTTAAAATTCCATGACCAAGGATCCCTGCAGCTTTTTACTGTTTCTTAACATAGACCTACTAGATATAGAAATCATGGTAGACCAGCGGTCGTAAACCTGCCTACACATAGATGTGCAAAGTGACCAGGGTTGGGTAGGTTACTTTTTTTTTGGTTTTTTATGTAATCTGTTACAGTTACTAGCTACCAGACAAAAAGTATAATCAATGTAATTTTTGGATTGCCTACATTTAGTAACATAATCTAATCACTTTCCATTACTTTTTGATTACTGCAATGGTGCGCCAAATCTTTCAATTTTTGTGACCGTTTATTTTGCTCAGGGGATCAGATTAAAGTAGTACTTCATTTGAATCATTGATTTATGTTAATGAAATGTTAAAACAATAGCAGATTGTTTTATGCATTTTTTTTCCTGCAAATTAAAATTAAAAATAAAAATACCTGTAATTTGATGTCACTATTTTAGCTGGTAACTAATGGAATACAGTTACTGTATTTTTGTAATAATTTATATGTAACTGATTAAATGTAATCAATTACTTCCCAACCCTGACAGTGACACGCAAGGTCACGTGACTGACCAGGTATCTCTCTGATGACACGCTGACCAAGATGAGATCATCTCCCACACGAACCTTCTCTCCTTCAGACCGTTGCTTTGATGCTGGGTGGATAGTCCACCAGCATGCCTCACCTGTGCACACACATTGACAAACGGGTGAGTGTTGCACAATTTGACTCTAGGATGATAGAGCTGGATGATAGCTAACTTGACCAAACACAGTACAAAGTGAATTCAGCAGTACGTTATAGCTGTTTTATGGTCATTGAAATGTTATTCCTTCCTACCTGTTATGTCTTCCTGCAGACCGACATCAAACGCCAACTTGTCGGTGGAGGAGCGGGAGGTGGACAGACAGCACAGATACTGCACAGAGAAACACAATCAACACTACTGCTCCATTAGTGAGACAGACTCATCTACACACACTCAGCTGATATTTAGTAATGTAGTGCCAGGAAACAATGCTGACATGATTCCTTCTATAAAGTTCAAGTGTGTTCACCCACCATCCCACTGTAGGAATGCTTCAGCAAGATGGCATGGCCATACAGTAAGGTGCGATGGCCCCCTCCCTGGGCCGTCTGACAGGTAAGCATTAAGTAAGAGAGAGACAGAAAAATAATGTTATTCAGAATACAGTATATTCATATTATGACATTCAGAATCAGAATATTCCATTTAGATTAGACCTTATTGTGAGCAACACCTTAATATGGATGCGATTCACAATATCATCTATGTGTAAAAAATCACAGAATAGGAATTATGGATTATAATAATAGCAACTATTGTGTGTTTTCAATAGCATATCCACGGTGGAAACGTGACAAACAGGATTTTGCAGTTGCTCGTCTTTTTCAAAATTTCCCATATAATGGGATGTGACAGGTAGTCAGGGTCAGGCATATTGAGGTCTTACGAACAGTGGACCCTGCAAAGTTGCTTTGCACACTGCCCACAAACTGCGATCAGATTTTATCCGCCCCGCCCACCAGCACTTTTTATGAAAGTTGGTCATATTAACTGTTGCACTGCATTGATCATGTAGTATTAAGAGAACAGTATGCATGTAGAGACATCACATGGGCTGTGCGAAGTGTGCCACCGTACAGGGCCTCGCGCCCATGAGGGCCTCGTGCCTGCACATGCCAGCGAAGTGAATTTCTGTGTTACATTGATTTTGGTAGCAGGCGATTGTGAGCTCACGCGTTATCATAATGTAACATTTTACACCAGTCGAAGTTCAGTACCAAACAACTTGATCAACAGGCAGTCTGCCATTTGTCCTAGAAATCAAACTCTCTCTCTCTCTGGCATCCCGGCAGGTCAACTCCGTCGACTTTCAATTAAATTACTTTAAATTATTTTCCTAAACAGTCGATGCAAATGACAGTCAGTATAATTTTCAAGTCATCAACCGTTAAGAGTATAAGTAAAATTTCATTGAAGAAACCACCCAATGAAAACAGTATTTAAATCTGCACTACTTAATATTTTCACATTCACAAATGTTTAAACACATATTTTATATGAAAAGGGTTACTTAAATGTAATCCTCAGACCTCAACACCTTTCATGACCACCTCTCACTATTGTAGCCTACATGAACAGACTATTTCCCTTTGACAATCCTGGTATAATTATGAGATATGCTGGCAAGAAACGTTTTTATATTGCATTGAACATTACCCAAGACTACAACTTAACTGAGCAACTGAACTAGGGAACGTCAAGTAAAAGTCAAAATTAATGTATTATCCCACATGGGGTATAGTTACATCCTTTATAATAAATAATTTAGATTCCATAAATATAATATGAAAAATATTGCAGAGCTGGCTCAGCATAGGTGTTAAAGCACCTTGCCACAGATCTCACCGGGGTCTGGGCTCTTTCTACTGTGAGTGTGCCTGAACACCCTCTTGAATTTTTGACCACCACCATCTTGATTTTCCGCCATTTTTCATTTTTTAAAAAGCTTTTTAAGTTTTCACAGGTCACAAAATGTGTACAATCTGCACCAAAATTGGTGTACATGCTCATCAGACGAGCCCTCACAAAAGTTATCCCCTGGTGTTTTGATTTTTGATTCCGATTGTCTGTGATGGGCAACTGAAATTGGCCAAACAGGAAGTGGAAATGTATCTCAGTATGTATGTCCGAATGCCACCATACTTGATAATCATCATTGCCAAGGCTTCCCGATGATATATGTGGCGTCAATTGAACATATGGGGGAGCTATACCATAAATATCACTTTGAGTGTTAATTACAAGCAGATACATCAACCAAACTTGGTCAGTATATGGCGTGGTAGGTCTCCAACACACAGTAAAACTTTCAGGTTTCTATGCTTTTAGCAGCCACTACAGAGCATTGTCAAACTTGACATTGAACTCAATGAGGCTTATTAAGCCTAATGGGCCTGTTTATTATTATTCTTACATAATAATCATAGGTACAGCAAAATCTACCTGGTCACTTTTTTCGCAACTTGGTAAACTGAAACTTAGCTATATTTTACAACAAAGCACACCAATTTTCATGTCCATACTCCAATGTCTCTAGCGCCACCATCAGCCTTAAGTTGCACTTTTCAAAGGCTCGTAACTTTGGCCCTGATTAACCTAGAAACATGCAACTGGTGTCAAATGATGCAGAAGCTAATGCTGAAGAACTTTGCAAGAGACAATTTTTAAATGTGTCTTTTAACATTTTCCGCCATTTTGAAAAAGCTTCAAAAATGATCAAAGGCAACACATTTTGTCCAATCTTCACCAAAATTGGCTCACATCAGACCAGCCTTCACAAATGTTATGCCATGGCGTTTTAATTTTCAATTCAGTCTGTCCGTCAGAGGCAACCAAATTTATTGGCGAAGCCACCAAACAGGAAGTTGTGCTGTATCTCACCAACCGTACGTCCGAATGACACCATTGCCGGTACACATCCCTTCAGGAGGAGATACGCAGAGGCCAGCGCCAACTGGGCACATAGGGGCGCAATTCCAGAAAAGCATTTTAAATAAGTAGACAGGATTTTACTTTGAGACCGGTCAAGACCACAACTGCAAGAATATAATTATTGCCAATCGGTGAATGTCTAATGATAATTCTTGTGATTAAAAGTAAATCCTTAAAATTTCTAATGTTTTACTTTACGTTCTGCCACTGAGCAGGCCGGCTGGCCGCAACTGCAGTACATTGCGCTGTCTCTGTGTGTTTGTCAGGATGGGCCAAACTATCACTCAATGTTGAGGGGAGATATGAGCGGCCCCTTCCATCTTGGACTGATCCTTGAAATTCTAAGATCTGATTGGCCCAAGAGCGTTTTAAGCACTATTGAATAGAAGGCAAAGTGGTGTATGAGATATTTATTCATTTTAGTTTCTTATCCAAATAAATTGAAGGCAGGGCAGACAAATTAATATGTGTGTAAAATTTGAAAGACGAGCATGTTTATATGGAACTGGTGTAAAATGTAAAAGACAGAACACACAGGCCTACGGTGCATCCCAAGCCAAGTTGACAGTCAGTCGCCTGGAGACGCAGTACGGGCTATAGACTACAAGAGATGTCAGGTACAAGCATCAACATTTTCTAAGTTTAGATAAGCATAATTCAAAAATCTTCTTGATGGTTCCTCTTCGGGAACCATCACCTTATCGTGGTGGAGAGGTTTGTGTGTCCTTATGATCATAAGAGCTGTGTTGTCTAAAGCCTTGTGCTCCTGGTAGGGTCTTCCAAGGCAAAGTAGTCTCAGGGGAGGGGCCAGGCGAAGAATGGTTCAGAAGACGCCTATGAAAGATCATTTAAAAGAAAAGGTTACCCTGCCCGGAGGAAGCTCGGGGCCCCCGTCTAGAGCCAGGCCCAGAGGGAGGGCTTGTTGGGGAGCGCCTGGTGGCTGGGTTTGCCACGGAGCCCAGCTGGGCACAGCCCGAAGAAGCAACGTGGCACTATCTTCTTCTTCATCCTATGGGCCCCACCACTCGTGGGAGGAACCGTGAGGGTCGGGTGCGCTATCACATGGGTGGCAGTGAAAGTGAGGGGCCTCGACGGACCAGACCCAGGCAGCAGAAGCTGGCTCTGGGGACGTGGAACGTCACCTCACTGTGGGGGAAGAAGCCAGAACTTGTGCGGGAGATGGAGCGCTCCCATTTAGATCTGGTGGGGCTTACTTCTACGCACAGTCTTGGTTCTGGAACCATTCTCCTGGATAGGGGATGGACTATATTCTACTCTGGAGTTTCCCAGGGTGTGAGGTGCCGGCGGGTGTGGGGATACTCACAAGTCCCCGGCTGAGCGCTGTTACGTTGGAGTTTACCCCGGTAGATGAGAAGGTCGCCTCCCTGCGCCTACGGGTTGTGGGAGGGAAAACTCTGTTGTCAGTGCCTATGCACTAAAAAGCAGTTCAGAGTATTCGGCCTTCGTAGAGACCCTGAATGGAGTCCTGTATGGGGCTCCAGTAGGAAACTCCATAGTTCTGATGGGAGACTTCAACGCATACGTGGGCAATAATGGAGACACCTGGAGAAGTGTGATTGGGAGGAACAGCCTCCCGGATCTAAACCCGAACGGGCGTTTGTTGTTAGGCTTCGGTGCTAGTCATGGACTGTCTATAACAAACACCCTGTTCGAACATAAGGATGCTAATAAGTGTACGTTGTACCAGAGCACCCTAGGTCGAAGGTCGATGATCGATTTTGTGATCGTATCATCTGATCTGAGGGCACATGTTTTGGACACTCGGGTGAAGAGGAGCAGAGCTGGCTACCGACCACCATCTGGTGGTGAGTTGGGTCAAGGGGTAGGGGAAGACTCTGGACAGACCTAAGGGCTGCAGCATCTGCCGTAGCAGAAGCAAAACAGCGGGTGTGGGAGAGCTTCGGAAAAGCCATGGAGAAAGACTTTCGGTCGGCACCAAAGTGTTTCTGGAAAAC
>JAODOY010005236.1:0-10506 GCA_025399855.1 Forbesichthys papilliferus | reverse complement strand
AGATACTAGTAACTATTGTATTAGATACTAGTATCTAAAGAATAGATACTAGTAACTATTGGAATAGATACTAGTCAGAAGCAAATAGTAGATATCTTAGCGGCAGGGGCCCATAGAATTAAATTGCAAAAACGAGCATTTGGTTACTTATATCTATTGGAATAGATACTAGTAACTATTGTATTAGATACTAGTATCTAAAGAATAGATACTAGTAACTAATAAATAGATACTCGTAAATCTTAGAGAATAAATGTCAAAACAGCTTGCCATACAGATACACATTGAGGATATACCTTACGAAAAGAAAACCTTTTTTGGTAAAGTCTGTCTAGAGACTTAACTCCATTATTAACTCCCCACTGTTCCCAAAGAAAGGCCCGAGAAATAAAATACATGGACGTGTGAGACAGATGACTTTTGTCTGAATACTTCCCGTGTTCTTTTTGACTTCTCTTAATTAAGCTGTTGGGGTTGGTACGACGATCCATTTTCCCAGGGGATATTCCTAGAAGGTCTACATATGACACTGAGCTTAAAGATGCCCCCGGTTTTCCTTGGGCCAGTCAAACTCCAAAACCCTAAGGGTTTCCTAATGACAAGGATTTAAGAGCAGCCTCGTGCACAGTCAGGAATGAACGTCACCCCAGCCCTCCAACGGGGGCTTCTAAAGTGAGCTCTAAAGGGGTCTCTCTAAGTCAAAGTTAGAACCTTTCATCTTCGCTCTCCATCCATCCCAACCCATCTCTCTCCCCTTTGCTCACCCTCTGCAGTAGAAAGATGGGGAGTAAAAGGAGAAACTGCGCTGGGAGAAATTATTTATTCCCAGATACATTCATAGAACATCATGAATACTATTCTGAACTCAGCAATTCTTTCGTACAGTGTACTACCTGATTGGCTGCTGCTGTCCATGTGGAGAGAAGAGGGATGAGTATCTTAGTCAATGAACTGAGGATAATTCAGCTTGTATTTTCCAATATCTGCTTCTGATAGGATCCTTGTTTCTGTATTTAATCAATGTAGTTGTGCTATTGCTATTGTTGACAATTGCCACCCGTATATAAAGTAGTGAAAAAAACAGCTGGGACTAATAGGACTAACATTCAATTAATGATTACATGCCTGCATGTTGTAATCAGATTAAATCAAAATTCACTTCTTGAATAGGGTCTGGATTCTGCACACACTTCATTGGGGATTAGTCTTTGCATCCTAATGGAAGTACTGTACATCTCAGGTTCATTAGGAGACTGTTGCTGTAATAATTTTGGAACGATTATCTAATTGGGAGTGCCATAATATTAGCGTAATTGTACTTAGCCACCCACCCACATTGTTTGCTGATTGGACCTTAATCCACAATGGCTGCGCCGACACTAAAACTAACAGCTTGGTTTCTATTCTAAAATCTATAAAGGGGAAACAAAGCTGAGAACAACAGCTAGGCGAAGCAGAACAGCACATGACTGCAATGTCAGCACAAACCCACCTGCATGCTGATACGGCCAATGGTTTTCAAATTAGGATGGGTTCAGATGTACATATTCAATTGTATAACATAAAACAACATTAAAACTGCCATAGACAAGAAAACAAAAGATAAATGCCAGTAAAATAAAATACAGTAGGGATTCAAAAGAGGAGACTGAACTTGCTGACCTAAGCTCCTCAGGTTCGAACCCGGGACCTTCTTTCTGTGCTAGCCACTGGGCCACTGTGTTGCCTAAGATCCCCAGGTAGTGCGTTCCACAAAGCTGTGGGGCTCTAACAGAAAACGCCCCGATTTGTAGTCAGGCTGACTGTCGAAACTTTTAAAATGGTCATACCTGAGGGCAGCGACTAGGATGATATGGCGCTCTTAAATCTATGATATATTGTGGAGCAAGGCCATGTATGGCTTTAAAAGTAACAAATAAGTATGTATGTATGTATGTATGTATATAAAAAATAATAGAAATAACAGGTAGCCAGGGCAATGTTACAAGGATAGGTGTAATATGGTCTTGTCGCTTGGAATTTGTCAATAGTCTATTTAGTCTGCCATCCTGCTGGTACGTGCATATGTCTTACTCACCCCAACCAAAACAGACTGAGAATCAGCATCCTAGACATTTGAACAGCTGCCACGAATTGTAAAATGTAAATCATTGGAACGGAACTGCCCAATCATCAGGGTTTCCATCTCTTTTTTGTTTGTGTTGTTGATGTTTTCATTCTCAGTGGAAAAAAAAAAACTATTTAAATAAATATATTCAAAATGACATAACTGATTTAATACAAACATTTCCATATCAATAAGATTTAAAATGTTTGGTCTCACACGTGGGAACCACACAAATGACCATTTTAACTATAAAAATGTGGAAACACCATATCACAAAATGAGTGGATGAGGTGGCAGAAACCAAGTGCAGGTTGGGTTTACAATGAATTTAATTTAAACAAAAAGACAGCACGCACTCATCAGAATAGCAAACAATAACCGACCGAGACAGGGAGAAACAGAGGGCTACATATACTAAAGCTAATCAGGGGAATGGGCACCAGGTGTGTGTAATGACAAGACATAGTGAAGGGGAACCCCAGGAAGCATGGCAGGGCCATCAAACCCTGACACACCAGTTATTTTAAAGTGGTACAATGCAGTAAAATAACAAATAATTATACCAAACTGGTTCGACATATTAATAGAACAGATTAAAAGCATTGAACTCCATTTTAAATATAATTTCAATTTTAAATGTATTAAAATGTCCCACAGTAGATTACTCAAACTTGCTGAGAGTTTAAAATAAATAAAAATGTAGGGGACCTGGAGCAGAGTCCAAAGGTAGAAGAAAGGAATGAGGTTGGATGGTAAATCTTGAAGTCTGTTCCTGGCCGAGGCCACTGCTTATTGAAGAATTGATTAATGGAGCAGGTCAGGACACGGAGATTGCAAAAGGTCACTTGTGACTACAGCAATGTAGCATCATAGCTTTAAAACACACATTCGCTGTTATAACAGTAGTCCACGTGAAATGCAACAATTAAGTTGATGTTGACTTTTTCATAAAAGCATAAGTATGCTTGTGTTGTGTCTCTTTGTTCAATAATTCTGATAATACAGTGACTGTCAAGAGTAGAACCATACAATATGACCATAACTTAATTTAGCTTAAAAACTATGATATGGTAACTACGACAAACTACGGTACGGTACGTGGCTGGTTTAATTATCAATTGGCGAATGCTGCATTGTCATAGCCTTGAACACACTTCACATGCACATCATGAAGCGTATCTTTGGACATTCGTGGCTTGCCATAGCTTTCACAACAAGCAGCTAAAAAAAACGCTTCAACTGTTCTCAAAGCCAAATGCCTACAGTAAAAAATATGGCTACCTACATGTTTGCCCTGGGCTTGGTGACCTGTAGGGTTGAAGGCTGGGCTGGACTGGACCTACGGTAGTATGTGCTGCAACAAATGTCCTCTATAAGACCTTATACAATTATTGTCCTGCCATGGCCATTTTCACAATATTGTAGATTCATTATTTACATTTATTTGCGTGTCCGTTTGGAGATGGAGAGTCACATTGTCTGTCTCAGCCATGGTTTCAGCAATGAACTGGCTGCCGTGGACATGTCCCACACCTTAAGCTCTTCACAATGTGTCTGTAAAATGTTGCGCTAGACAACATTTAAAGTAGCGTAAACATTTGTACTTTGTGAATATGATAAATACAAATTGCTTCACCCCTCACAGTCACCCTGGACAGTGTTGTCCAACACACTAGTGCTAATTAGACTAGAAGTCTGGCAACTTGAGGAAACAGGCTCATAGGCAATGAAAGCTCCTTATGTTATAAGTAAATATGAAAGTCAGACAAATGTATGCACCCAATCTTATAGCTTATGTTTATATTGTATACAGTATATATACAATTTGGTGTGGTAAATGGAGGCTGTCAATAAAGAACGTGCATGTGCACCCCTACTTCTAACGTCTATGGTGCATACTGCATACATGTTGGCTGTGAGCCTATATTGTCGGATAAAGACTTTGGAATAACTGGTTATCATTTGATTTCACAGGCATTACGTTTGAATGAACAGGAAGACTAGTCAAGCTTGTAAAGGTGGTTAGGGTCTATCAGATTATTCTACCTGACCTTCAGGATCCAATTCTGCCTCAAACTATATGGCAGAACCTGCCACTGAATAGGTAGCGTAGTTAACAACTCCTCGGGAGAGAGCGGGGTCTGTCTGCGTACCGCAAGATGGGCGGAACCGCTCTGGCAGTTGACCGAGGGAGAGCCGAAGTCACTTCTGCATTATGGGACCTTAGTTTGAAAAAAATATGTATGGTGGTCTACGGCATGAATAAAATTATTTTTAGATCCTGTTAAAATTGTGACACGATCAAATCAAGTACGTTGCAGTTTGTTGTGAAACTATAAAGTAATCTTTAGTTTTGTGTGTAACCGCTTTTGATTTCAACATCCCAATTTGCCAATATTGTTACACTGTTTTATAACGTCATATACAAATCTGAGGCCATGATTCTCAGCAGAAACCTATGGAGTGCCTACTCTGGGTAAGGAATGAGTCTTTAACCCCAAGTTAAGGAGTTCAAGTTCTTCTGGGTCTTGTTCACGAACATTACCTATGGTCATGAAGGGTGGGTAAAGACGAGCTCACGGGTACAAGCGGCCGAAATGGGTTTTCTCAGAAGGGTGGCGGGCGTCTCCCTTAGAGATAGAGTAAGAAGCTCGGCTATTCTTGAGGAACTCGGAGTAGAGCCGTAGCTCCTTTGCGTCGAAAGGAGCCAGTTGACATGGTACGGCATCTAGTAAGGATTCCTCTATGGAAGTGTTTCAGGCACGTCCATCAGAGAGGAGGCCTCAGGGAAGACCCAGGACTAGATGGAGAGATTATATCTCCACACTGGTCTGAGAACGCCTCAGGATCCCCCAGTCAGAGCTGGTTAATGTGGCTCGGGAAAGAGAAGTTTGAGGCCCCCTGCTGGAGCTGCTGCCCCCACGACCGACTACAGACAAGCGGATATGGATAGATGGATGGATGTTTTATAACATGTCATACACAGTATCTTTGTTCATATACCTGCATATATATCACGTCATTACCATGTTTAGAGTGCAGCCAGCACTTAGTGAACTACAAAAGACAAAACAAAACATGTATTTATTTTACCCTAGAGGAAAATACCAAGAAGAATTCTGTCCATCAACTTCGATAATCCTGCAGTTAATTCTCTTTAGCACTCTATTCACAGGCAGTTGAATAATCAATAACTGCAGACTAAATCGTAAGCACAGAGAAATCCATGATACCGATTGACCGTGAGACATTCTAAATGAAAACAACACACATTGTAGGACATTTGGGTTATCCGATCTTGAACTTCACTTAAAGGTTCTTTCTATCCTACAGTATACGTCTCTATCAGTGCTCTTCCACTTCCGGCATGATGCTTTTAAGTTATATAATACAAAATATCTATTCCCTGTCCTTTTCTCGCTCCTCATCAGTTCATCTTGTCTCATACTTCTGCTTTTCATCTTCTGATTCCAGATAACCTTCTTTGTTCCACGCTGATAGTTTGGGGCAACGATTTATTCACAGTATAATAAGGGATTTGTTTATTTTGTGTATATTCTCATGAGACACTAATGCATGCATGCCGAAGGAGCCACGCGCTGCCTGCAAGGCAATATACTTGGGGTTATTAAGTGTCTTGCTCCAGGACACGTAGGTAGGCATGAATATTGGCTCTGGAAGAAGATTAACAAAGTGACCTTCCCATTTCAGTTCAGACTCCCTAGTGTCTGTGATGCCTTTATTAATTGTTCCGCATGCCTTCTGTGTGCCATACTGTAACATTACAGTGTTGTTAAGGTCTTTGTTGGTCTTTTATTGTTTTTTGTTGTTGTGTTTTCAATGCTGAATCTTACTTTATAAATCAAATTTCAAAGCTGCTTGTCCAATTGCAAGCCTATTACAAATATTGTCTGCCCTCAATTTATTGTTAATGAATTATAAGGACTTGACTGATGGAGTGAATTGAGTTGTAATTCTGTTATTCTAAATCATTCCAATGACATTGGTAGGTCACTCAGTCCATACCGTATAATGTAAACAAGCAACAGACACGAGCATCTCTCTCTCGCGCGGTCATTATACAACGCAATGTAATTGCCACAGTCCCAATGGACATAACTGTATAATATAATATTAAAATGCTTTTAAACAAGGAATCTAAATGTGTTGCAGTGTTTCTGGATGGTGTGAGTGTTGGCTGTGTGCTACACATACAATTAGCCAAAGATGTATCTGAGGTGCACACCACTTAATTGATCCATCGGGGATAATTGAATCAGAGGGTGTGGTCTGGTTAGGACAAGGCTGCACACCAAAACAATCCCTTCTATACTACATGCACTGTATGAATAACAAGAAAGTGGCATTTCACACATCTCAAAGAACTGATCTGATGTGGCTAAACAAGAGACCAGTTCTCTACTATTGATTTTTTTGGCTTTTCCCTCTGCCCATGTTTGTGATAACCTGCCCTAAGGTGTTTCGAGGGTGTTGCAAAAAACTCTTTCCTGCCAATCCAAAAAGGTCTGTCAGTTCATCTGGAGGGCTCAAATAAAGAACTGAGTCATTGTACACTTCTAATTTTGGAACAGAGTTTTAAAATATGTTTTAGTTCGCTGCAGTTATTGGACACACACACAGAGGAAATTCTCTAAGCGTTAGGGTGGGCCCCAATAAACCTACGCAACACACACCTGAAGCATTCTTGAGCAGGATGCCTAATCCTTTGGATATCCTAGCAGTTAGGGTGGTCGGCTCCATCCAAAAGGTTGTTTACAGCTGTACACAGTAATTATAGCGGCTGACTTTGAAAGCTCAAACAAAATCATAAAAGGCACAAGCTTGAGAGAAGCAAATCATGAGTTAAAAACAAGGACGGAATAATCAACTCATGCTGGCATGAAGCCTCTATATCATTATTCACATGCCAGTAGTATGACATTGGCTGCATTAGAAGGCCATGGTGTAGTCACATCAGTGTTTATTTTGTTACAAATAACCACACAAAACACATACACAGACACCTCTTTGACCAGAAAAAATGTCAGCCATTTGGAAGATGAGCACAGTGCCAATTACTGTGAACAGCCAGAGTCAACATCTTTTCAATCTCTCTCAGTATGGCATAATTTGAGAGCGATCTATACTATATATATATGAACTATAGTCACCTAAAAGTATATGTTTAAGCCGTCATTGTGATTTGTTTATCTGGTTGCTGCAGACGCAACTTCCCTATTTAGACAGAGATAAAATCCCAACTTTTCAATGCCATGAGCGATGTTCAGTGTGTATGTGCTTGTGAAACGAGGCTATTGTAAAGCAATCTTGGACTTTTGTTATGGTTTATATGCTGTAGCTCTAAAAAGTAGCGGTTTGATTTTGCACACTGAAATTTTTTTAAGTAATCTACTCCCAGTAGAAAAGTCAGCACAGTCAGTTTTAAAGAAATAATGGAAATCCAGTAAAACTGTATCCTTTTAATAAAAAGATAAATCCTTTCCCTCCATATTGAGCCACCTCACTGAATGCCCACATGCAGCTGCAAATAATCTAATTAAGACAACATAACAGGCATCCCCTTCGGTGTCAGGAAAATTGAGATTTTTGTCAAAGGATTGTCCTTTAGCATTTGTCACAGCAGCTAACCAAGCCAACGGGAGCTTTATAATGGGTTAAAAGCTGTCATGTTAATGTTAAACTGAATTATCATGCCCACAATCTAAAGATCGTGAATTGGATCTTTTCACCATTTTAAGAGTTTCACAGTTTTGTGCTAACATTATCTAGATAGAATAGATTTGTGTATATATACATACAGTATATAACTAGTATATTCCACATGTACACATCATTGTCTCAAAATATATAGTTATGACTTTAACATTATTCAAAAGTGCTGACATGCGGGCAGTGTTATTAAGGAAACTAGTTTCTACAAAATCTGCTATAAAATTGGAAAATACGGTAAAGGAATCCCACCAAGACATTGGGTGGAAAATGTATATATATAATGTATATATATATACATAGTGTTGACCACACTGGTGTCAGGCTCATATGACTGGTGCTCAGTGGCACTTTCTCAAGGCCACACTGACTGTAGGTCTATACTCCAGGACTGGTATTCTAAACAAAATGGGCGTGTCGGCCATAAATTAAGGTAAGATGAAATGCTTTGTGCATACCAGGCCAGGTTTTGATAGAAACTGAGGACCTCTGTGTAGTTGACCTTGTCACTTAAGCCCTATTCACCATATGGCTTTAATTCACTATGTGGAGAGATTCAGTGTCATGCCACTGAATCATTGAAAGATATAGAAGTATTCAACTTTTGCCTAAACGTATTGGGCCCATGGGAAGCCCTAAGAAGTGTAACACTGCCCTCTTCTGGAGGAAATGTTTAACTGCAGCAGAAATAGCTGTTAATCAAGGAGAGGAGAGTCAGGGCTGGTATTCACAAAGCATCTTAAAGCTAAAAGTATCTCCTAACTTGCTGATTTGTGAGAAAATCCTAAAAATAATGGATGTGTCAGTCCTAAATGTAGGACTCCTACATTTTATGTCTGAGAGTATTTTACAAAGCGTTCTAGTGCTAAAACTAGCTCCTAAATGTGAAAAGTTAGGAGTCCTCTTGACTGCCTCTAAGTCACTTGGACCAACTGCTAAATAACTGCTGCAGGGCAACAGTCCCCTCCAGCCCCTTTATGCTGGTGTCTGAGGGCCCAAGGAGGCAAGGACACTGTACACCACTAAGGTAATATGTGGTAGAGCCTTGGATGCCGAGCCTTTGTATACTGTAAGCTAAATATATCAAATTACAAAATATAACTGTAAGTACAGTCTAGTGTAACTAGTGTATTTGAAAAGAATTGGGCTTATATCTTGTTACCTGTGGCACTTGTTTGTTATTGTAATTTCTTGTGTTCATGTGTGTGATTTGTGTTGAATAAGTTCCATATGTATAATGATTTCCTAATTTGTTCAAGTGTATTTGAGTAGCATATGTGTGGTATTATTTGTAACACTAATTCTGTTATTTGTGTTAGCACCATTAAAACAATACCCATTTTGATCAGTGGTTTTTATTTTGTCTTTATTTGAAGTCATTATCACTAGCTCTCACTTGCTTTTGCTACACGTTGCTCATGAAAGACATGGCTATTAAGCAAGTTTGAATAATGAAAATGTGTATTTATTGTTTAAATAGGGTTGTAGGGTTGTAGCTTCCAATGAAGCCCACTGCTCTAGGGTTGGCAAAGCCCATGAACTCACTGACAGATCAATCCCCTATCAGCCAATCATTGTTTATGAAACACATAATCATCCATAGCAAGTGTTAACCCCACCCTTTCTCTTAGCTTAGTTTTCTAAATTCCTTAGTAAAAGTTGGTCTCAGCAGCTTTGTGAATATAATTTAGGAGGAAACTTTTAGTTAGGAACTTTTAGTGTGACTTAAGAGTACTCTTTAGCGGTAAGATCAAATGCTTTGTGAATACAGGCCCAGAACATTAAGACGTTTGTGCTATGTAATGGCTGGTTGCTGATACTACAGTAACCTACATACTGCTAATTTCACTTTGATGTTATTTACTGTTGCGGTGAACGACTTATTCAGGTACAGTAAATAACTATGATTGAATACATTATGGTAATTTAGCGTATGTTTTTATTTGTAGTTTCACTGTTTCCAACGTTATTAAATCTATGCCCAAATCTATACCCAGCCAGGCCTACAAAATGGGTGGCCAGCAGAAAACCGACAGAAAACCCTAACGGTCACGTCTACTGCTTTAGAAACGGTTCGGCAATGCCTACTTCCTGCTTTGTCGCCGAACTCGCTGTACCAAGGTACAGCTTTGCAGCCCCTGGACACTGAGCAGCAGTGGTGACAACAGCCCCAAGTCACTGGTTGGCAGTGGGAGCCGACGTGCTCTGGGTTACGCTGGCGACTTACAGAATAACCAAAAGCATGAGTACAAGCAGACACCTGTCAGCTGGTCAAACTATCAGCTGGTCGCCCCCCGGCCAGTCTGAAGGTGAAGCTGCATCTGGTGCCCAGCTGGTCCCCCTGTCAGCTGGTCAGCTGGCGCCCCCTGTCAGCTGGTCTCCCTGTCAGCTGGTCAGCTGGCACCCCTGTCAGCTGGTCCCCCTGTCAGCTGGTCAGCTGGCGCCCCCTGTCAGCTGGTCAGCTGGCGCCCCCTGTCAGCTGGTCCCCCTGTCAGCTGGTCAGCTGGTCCCCCTGTCAGCTGGTCTCTTTCTGTCAGCTGGTCCCCCTGTCAGCTGGTCCCCCTGCCAGCTGGTCCCCCTGTCAGCTGGCGCCCCCTGTCAGCTGGTCCCCCTGCCAGCTGGTCTCCCTGTCAGCTGGCGCCCCCAGTCAGCTGGTCACCTGGTTCCCC
>JAODOY010005235.1:0-10508 GCA_025399855.1 Forbesichthys papilliferus | reverse complement strand
TGTGCTCCCCTTTATTAGTTGTCTGTTTAGTTGAAACCCTTGCGGGTTATTCTTGTGCACACCTTATGTTTTGTCGTTTGGTACGTATTAGTTTTGCAACCCTGCGTGGTGCTGTTTTTGTTTCATTTATGTTTTGTTAAATTAAAACCTGTTATTTTGATTCAAGAAAAGTGTCTTGTCGTGTCCGACCGTCACAACTGGAAAAATTAGATCGAGTTGAATTGCCATCCCTAGTTAAAATATTGTTTATATTCTGGATGGTGTGTATTCAAGATGTAGGCTATTTTGGCATTAGTGCTGCTTTTTGTCTGGAAAGCTATGTGAATTCAAAAAAGTGGTCATAGAATGGAAAAATTGCAATAGCCTAGTTGAATTTGCAAAGTTTAGGACATTATACTGACATACTGTTAACCTCAAACTATGTAGTGTCCTCTTTCAAAAACCTATGTTAAAAAGCTTAATGTACCACACATTTTGGAAATACGTACAAAATTACTCATCCAGTCCACTGTAGCCCAGTCAGGGAACATATGCTCCTGCTGAGTCTAGAGCAGTTCTGTGTATGAGCAACATATTTATATTCAAACAGGATCCCGGGCAACTTTAATTCAAAGTAGTTAGTTAGCTTGGCACATTTAATTCTGGACAATTGATAAAATGTTAACATATATCTAAGGCTTCACTCAGAGTTTGAACCTCCAGACAGGCTGTCAATTTAATTGCTATTACAACCTTTACATACAGTAGCCTAGCCATGCTGTGATTCTATCCACTTTTTGACTGTTAAATATTTTCTTAGTGAACATTAATTTACTTTGTGTTGTTGTTGAGAGAATGCAAGTACAGTAGCTAGTGTAACGTTTGATATTTTGATTGTTTACTGGAGAAATAAAATACACTACATATGTCACGTAGCGAGTCTCAGCCTCTTCCGACCATAGACCTTGCCAGTCGTGTCGTTACTAAGACAGAAATAGGAATGTTAGGACTGCATTACAAATATGTGGTGATAACATTGCGTGTGTTCTATTCCGTTTCCAGACTACATCTTTAACTTCAGCCCACTTAGAAGAGGGACTGAGGAACGGTTGGGGTAACGGTGAGACGTGTTGTTTTACGTGAATGACGTCAATCGACTTATCCAGGCATCAAGCCATACGTCTGTCACTAAAAAGGAGAAGGGTTTCAGACTATATGTGTCAAGCTACATTCACAATTATGAAGGTAAGATCCGTAATAAGTGTAACGTTAGCATAGGCTGGTACTAGCCTTAGTGATTACCGTACTTACATGTAATACTACATTAATCCTAGGTTTAAGGCTGTGTTGACTAACTTGGTTTGTTAACCCACTGTGAAACATATATTATTGTAACTGTAAATCTCAGTTTCAAACAAGGATTCAAAGAGCGGAGAAATGACCATTAGGTCCGAGTGCTACAGATCGATGAGAAAAAGACAAAAGCCTCACAGTTTGAGAAAAACATTAATCTTTTTTTAAATACAGGGTGTTAAACCTGGTCTGGTAAGTGACATGGTGGTTCTTTCAGCCAGACCTAGAGAACGAAGACTGGTAAAAGGCATCAGGTTGTTATTATTATTATTAGTAGTAGTGGTAGTGGTAGTGGTGGTAGTAGTAGTAGTAGTAATTTTCTTATCAGATAATCATCAATATAAAAATCTGCTATATTTATAGGATTTCATTATTTATATTATTATTTGTACAATCAGTTGATCATAAGGTACTTTTTTATTCACAGGTGTTTCATTTGAGCTTATGGTTAGCTGATTTTATGCAAACAGTAAGCTCTTATTTTTGTCCTTTTCATAGGAGCAACTTGTATAAGGGTTGTATAAGTCAGTTCACCTTTGCCTAAACTTTCCACACTCAGGGTGGATTAAGTCTACCATGACCTTCCCAGTGATGTGGCTCCATTGATAACTATGGCTATAGCCAATAATGTACCTTTGGTTGACTCTGTGTTTGGAAAAGTGCAACAAGGAAGTTTTGTGCTATCTTATTACATGCCAACAAAGAGAGTACCGAATACATGTCCACACACTGATGCCCCGTCTCCTCCACTGGATTACTTTCTTGATACAGGCTGGGACCCTCTACCTGTTATTTTGTCTACACTGAACACCAGCAGCTCCACGTGATGTCCTTGGAAACATCTTTAGAGACAACACACATAATTGAAAATTGTACAAAAGGGCAGCGTGGTAACAAGGGCAGTGTTGAGTGGTAACAACTAAGGCACCCCTGTGTCACCTCACCAGGGCACAGAGCTCTGCTGAAACTAGCAAAAAGGCTCTTGAGACCTAGCCATCAGACCGCAGACATGAAGAGGGGGCTTGGGACTGCTGCAGGTGCAGTAGGAGGAGGACTGCAGAGTAGGAGTGGTTAATCACTATCCTTGTGGGTTACTTATCCACCCTGATGCTCCATGGATGGGGTCATCACCTAATGGGATTGTGTACGATCCAGTGTTTGGTCTTGTTGAAATAATGCCCCAATGTAACAAGCTATGTGGACTGCCTATATATTAAGAGTGAGGGCACACATGCACTAAGGAAATCACATCCTTACTTTTGACAGGTCCAGGGCCAGATGCTAATTTCTGGATTTGACTGGTGTGACTTTGTTGTCTCCTCTCCGGGACCCATCACCTTATCGTGGTGGAAAGGTTTGGGTGCCCCTATGAACCTGAGGGCTGTGTTGTCTGGACCCTGGGTAGAGTCACCCAAGGCAAAGTGGTCTCAGGGGAGGGGCCAGACTAAGAAATGGTTCAGAAGACCCCCATGAAGAACTCACAAAGAAAAGGAGTTACCCTACACGAAGGAAACCCGGGGCCCCCATCTGGAGCCAGGCCCAGAGAGTGGGCTCACCGGTGAGCGCCTGGTGGCTGGGTTTGCCACGAAGCCCAGCCAGGCACAGCCCAAAAAAGCAACGTGGCGCCTCCCTCACCATCCTATGGGCCCACCACTCGTGGGAGGAACCGTGGGGGTCAGGTGCGCTGTCACATGGGTGGCAGTGAAAGTCAGGAGCCTCGACGGACCAGACCCGGGCAGCAGATGCTGGCTCGGGGGACGTGGAATGTCACCTTGCTGTGGGGAAAGGAGCCAGAACAGAAAGAGGTGGAGCGCTACCATTTAGATCTAGTGGGGCTTACCTCTACGCACAGTCTAGGTTCTGGAACTGTACTCCTGGATAGGGGATGGACTCTATTCTACTCTGGAGTTGCCCAGGGTGTGAGGTGCCAGGCGGGTGTGGGGATACTCACAAGTCCCCAACTGAGCACCGCTACGTTGGAGTTTACCCCAGTAGACAAGAGGGTCGCCTCCCTGCACCTACGGGTGGTGGGGGAGAAAACTCTGTGCATATGCACTGAACAGCAGTTCAGAGTATTCAGCCTTTTTCTTGGAGAACCTGAATGGAGTCCTGTATGGGGCTGAGTGGGCAATAATCAAAGCTTTTATTGCTGAAGCTGCGGCAGAAAGCTGTGGTCTCAAGGTCATAGGTTCCTCAAATGGCGGTAACCCTCTAACATCGCGGTGGACACCAGTGGTCGGGGAAGCCGTCCGACTGAAGAAGGAGCCCTGTCAGGATATGTTGTCTCGGAAGTCTCCGGAGGCGGTTGCAGCGTACAGGCTGGCTCGAAGGGCTGCAGCATCTGCCGTAGCAGAAGCAAAGAAGCGGGTGTGGGAGAAGTTAGGAGAAACCATGGAGAAAGACTTTTGGTCGGCACCAAGTGTTTCTGGAAAACCATCCGCCACCTCAGGAGGGGGAAGCGGGGAACCATCCAAGATCTATACAGTAAGGATGGGACACTGTTGACCTCAACTGAGGAGGTAATTGGGCGGTGGAAGGAACACTTTGAAGAACTCCTGAATCTTACTGACACGTTCTCTGTGGTAGAGACAGAGCTGGAGGCTGATGGAGGATCATCATTAATTTCCCTAAGGAAGGTCACTGAGGTAGTCAAACAACTCCAGAGTTGCAAAGCCCCGGGGATTGATGAGATTCGTTCAGAAATGCTAAAAGCTTTGGATGTGGAGGGGATGTCTTGGATGACACGCCTCTTCAACATCACGTGGAAGTCAGGGACAGTGCCAAAGGAATATCAGACTGGGATGGTGGTTCCCCTCTGCAAAAAGGGGGACCAGAGAGTGTGTGCCAATTACAGGGGTATCACACTACTCAGCCTCCTTGGTAAAGTCTACTCCAAGGTGCTGGAAAGAAGGGTTAGGCCGATTGTCGAACCTCAGATTGAGGAACAACAATGCGGATTCCGTCCTGGTCGTGGAACAACGGACCAGCTCTTTACTCTTGCAAGGATCCTGGAAGGGGCCTGGGAGTATGCCCTTCCGGTCTACATGTGTTTTGTAGATCTGGAGAAGGCGTATGACCGGGTCCACCAGGAGATACTGTGGGAGGTGCTGCAGGAGTATGGGGTGAGGGTGTGCCTTTTAAGGGCAATCCAATTCCTGTATGCCCAAAGCGTGAGCTGTGTATGGATTCTCGGCAGTAAGTCGAATTCGTTTCAGGTGGGGGTTGGTCTCCGCCAGGGCTATGCTTTATCAGCCATCCTGTTTATGATATTCATGGACAGGATATCGAGGCGTAGTCGTGGTGGGGAGGGGTTGTGGTTTGGTGACCTGGGGATCTCATCACTGCTTTTTGCAGATGATGTGGTCCTGATGGCATCATCAATCTGTGACCTCCAGCACTCACTGGATCGTTTTACAGCCAAGTGTGAAGCGGCTGGGATGAGGATTAGTACCGCAAAATCTGAGGCCATGGTTCTCAACAGGAAACCGATGGAGTGCCTACTCCGGGTAGGGAATGAGTCCTAACCCCAAGTGAAGGAGTTCAAGTACCTCGGGGTCTTGTTCGCGAGTGAGGGAACATTGGAGCGAGAGATTGGCTGGAGAATCGGAGCAGCGGAAGCGGTATTATATTATATATATTATCACTTTACCACACTGTTGTGATAAATAGAGAGCTGAGCCGGAAGGCAAAGCTCTCAATCTTCCGGGCAATTTTCGTTCATACCCTCACCTATGATCATGAAGGGTGGGTCATTACCGAAAGAACAAGATCACGGGTACAAGCGGCCAAAATGGGTTCTTCAGAAGGGTGGCTGGCGTCTCCCTTAGAGATAGGGTGAGAAGCTCAGCTATCCGTGAGAAACTCCAAACACTGGCTGCCCCTCTGGATCGTACACAATCCCATTAGGTGATGACCCCATCCATGGAGCGTCAGGGTGGATAAGTAACCCACAAGGATAGTGATCCTGGCTCACGGAAATCTTCTTTTTTTTAATGTCGGCTACACACACTGGTACCGTAAGAGTGCTGACTGTAAACTTGTCCCTCCGGATAGCGACGACCCATTTTCTCAGAGTTTCGGCATCGGAGGGAAATTTATAAAAACTAAGTAATGTGTTGTACTTACTAGATGCTTGACATAAAGGCACACAGCAATGTTCGGCTTCATTCTATGATATATCTTCTTCACATTAGATTAAATCAGAGCAGCCGTATAGATACCGGAAGTGATTCAACTGTTCCAGATTCTTCCAGATTCTTCAGCACCACCGTGTGCATATACCCTATTGAATGGAAAGTGAAAGGATACTTTTACTTAAATAATAATAATAACTTTAAATGAGTCATGACACTCACCCTGTGTCATGTGCCCATGACACAGGGTGAGATATGCATCTACTTCCTGCCTGGGACTGTCCTTATGTGAATTGATTAATGTATAATTTATTTAAGATATCTTGCTCATCTAAATTGGCTAATGGCACTGTGTGGAAGTACACAGTGTCCCTTTCAGACTGACCAGTTGGAGACGCCATACGGGAGTGACACGGACTTGTGGCCTGCGGCATATCATGTCTTGCCCAAATGGGTGGAATGGTCGCTGATACCCGGCAACCATCGGCACAGGTACCAAGTGTATCCCATGGGTGCTGAAGGCAGCTCAGAGGCCAAGACGGATAGGCAATATTAATTGGAGCAGGAACCACATTAATGGAAATTAATGGAAATTATTGTATTGGCTTGGCAGATTCTCACATTGGCAAATGAGACTGAAAATTCAATAACTTTTGACAATGAGCAGATGGTAATACGGTCAGCTGTAATACAGCATCGTTTAGTGTTTGACATCTTGATTGCCGGAAGAGGAGAGGTCTGCAAAATGCTAGTATCAACATGTTGTTTTCATCTGCCTGACAATCATAGAAATATTACTGATATTATTTCTCACTTGCAACATGCTATAGCTAGCGTCAATAGTCCATGGGAGTAGCTATTCTCAGTGTGGAACAGTCTGGGTGTGTTGGGTTGTGTCTTTCGCTCTCTCTCTCTCTTATTCTTCCTCTCGCTTAAAAGGGTGCTATGCTATTGCTTAAAAGTGAACAAGACAGGAGAAACTAGTGGAGCCAGCTATCTCTTAAGGTCAGCGTAGTGGCAACGTTTGGTCTCTGTAATGTCGGCTCTGCCTGGCAACTCCTTAGTTACCAGGCAGGCATGAGAGGTCATCATCATCCTGGGACTAAAATATTATGCTTAACAGTTTAGATATCCTTACAGAAGCTTATTTGTGTGTCACACTATTGTAGGAATTAGACTGTCTTATGCGTAACAAAGTGCTGAGTCAGCAGGGAGCAGGGAAACTGACAGCACTCTGACTTACAAACTACTAGTAAACAGGAGATAGGCAGGATGTGGAGGCGTAAGCAGTGTGTTCACAGATACCTTGCCCAGCAGCGACGCCCAGAAGCAGGAAGAGAGGAGCGGGCGTGGGCCTCAAGGATTGGGAGAGAGGTGTAATGTCACTCAATCAAGATCAGATTGGAAAAACACTGGCTAGAATATTATCAATGGGCCGAGGGAGAGGCAGGCCAAACTTCTCGAACTGTTAATATTGCATGTTGTCGGTCAGGGAAAAGAAGTGGTCCAGAGCTCTGTAAATTGAATCTTTGATCTACATTAAAGCTGATTTGTTAAACATGGACACATTGTTTCCTCATACTTCAACTCCATAAACGAACACGCTGGAACTAATGTAAGGAGAAACCACCCAGATTCCAACAATAACTTGGTTATTATTGTCTTAATTTTGACGAATTCATAATGCTTCAATACATAGAAAATGTTTCAGTACATCATGAACCACAGAATTTCATTGCCATTTAAACGAAAATATACAAGTTCGGAAAAAAGTCTGCATTCTGACGAATGTATAATGCGTCCGAATATTGACAAATATTTATGTTGAATTTAACCATTGAAAAATATTGTCAAAATAATATTTAAAAATATTATTGTTATTTATAATTAATAAATAAATCATTATCATTTTATAATAGTTAATATTGTGACAAATTCATTTTTCGTCATTATTAGACGTTTACATACTTTGCAGAAACATCCATATTTTCATATTTACATATAAACAGAAACAACTATTTGAAGGAACATAAAGGCTTTGGAGACTATGTATTATGTGGTTATGTACAGTATATGATAGACACAGTACCCCCACATATTCCACTAGACCCTCTGGGCATGGAGCTAGGTTGGATGGGACTAAGAGTCTGCTAATCTTTCCAGACCACCTTGGCAAACTGTACAGACAACCACCATTCTTTCACTGGGCCCTGGAGCACTAGACACAGTGCGCACGCGCACACACACACACACACACATACAGTATGCTATATATAAAAACTGCCCGTGTACATTTTTAGAATATATTTATTGTGTCAAATTTCATTGAATCCTGTGTGTGATTTTTAAATAGTTCTGGCAGATTATCTGAACTACTGTATTCATTTCAGTTAGTTAACTCCCAACTGCTTGCTAGAATTGGAAGTACATTGTACTGTAGATTAATTATGCTTTTGTGTTTAATGAAATGCATAAATGACAGTGAGTTTGATACTGGCTGTTTATGACACCAGTCTATGTCACTGTATTTTATCATATGTTGACTTAGATGCAGTGAATTGGTTGTCCAAGGGGTAAGTATTTACCAGTGTGTGGTGGGGAAGCATTAGATACTCACATCTAATCGCCTAGCCCCCCCGCTCCTGCTCCCTCCATCTAAATCCAGCATCCAGAGCCCTCTGTGCTTTAAGCCTATGCCTACATTTTGGGGAATAAACTGCACTGGCTGTCTTTTAGATATGCATGGGGGGAGGGGGAGGGGGAGGATGAAGGATTAAAGAGGAATAGTTGGGAGGGGGGTTGAGCGGTTGGAGTAAACGACCAGAGAGAGACTCCACCCCTACTCAGCAGCTCTGACTTTCTCTGGCAGCTGCCTGACACATTAGTGCAATCATTGCTCCTACAAACATTTATCTTTTTCTCTTAGAATTTTGCCTATAAACAGTAATAACTAATATAGTGTAGGATTTTAAACTTTGATTTGGAAGGCCATCTTGAGAGAGAGTGTGTGTGTGTGTGAGAGAGAGAGAGAGAGAGAGAGAGAGAGAAAGAGAGAGAGAGAGAGAGAGAGAGAGAGAAATAAATACATAAAGCCCTTTCATCAGACAAAGGAAGCAAATAATTTATCATGGCTGCCTGAGTGAACAGCTCTCAACCCTCTCATCGGAAGTCACAACTTCAGAGATAAATTGGCATGGGTGATGATTGAAGACAATCCACTCTTATTAAATCTAATCCTAAAATGTCTACAATTGTATGTTATAGAAGAGGGCAGTATAAGGTTACTAAGAATTCCACAATTCTACTTTTACTTCTAACTTAGAGTGTTATATAGTCAAGCCAGCTTTGCAGGCGTGTGCAGCCAGCTGTGCAAGCAATTTAGAAGCAAAAGAAGAAGTTTGACCTGTCTTTTGAGAAGATCGTCCAGTTGTGAGAGTGTGTAATTGCACATGCACATCCATCCACATGTATGCTCGAGTGACAGCTGTGATGAACAGAGTAGCCTTGTGTGAAGGGTTGATGTTTAATAGAAATGTCAGCTCTTGTTTGCTCCGGTTTGGCTCCACAACAGTGCCCGAGGGGACAGGTTGGTAAGCCTTAATAATGACCACATCTTTTTTTAACAATTTAATGCAACTTTTCCATTACCATTCAAGGTAAAAACAACCAAGGCTATTTATATAATAAATGTGTGAGATACATTTACAAGTACATTATTAGTTGCAATAAGAACTTCTGGGACATCACACACAGTTGTAATACCAGACCACCTTTTGTTTAGCCTAATTATTGGAGTTTGTTTATTTACTGATGTTTGTTTGTGCGACTGCAATCGCAAAAGAGCTGTGAAATTACTAAATATTAGAGAAAAAACAAAAGGTTGTCAAACTGTTTTAGAAAACTACTGGGGAAGCTCTGCAGTTTAATTAAACAAGGAATTATGGGATTAGTCGCAGGCTCTCATTACAGGCCACTGCAAGAATCTCACAGAGGATGTCTTTTTGTATTCGCCCCTCAACAGCTCCTGCTAGAGAATTCTCTACGGATTACATGTGACCGCAGGACATGGTGTTGCATTAATTAAATCAATTCCACCACCATTTTAGTCTTTGCAAAGATAAGTGTTTCCTAAACAAGGCAAAAGAAAAAAGATTTTTAGAGTCTTATAGTAGATATCTTGTTTGTTTTTAGCAGGTCGGTGAAGAGCTTATGGGGGAGGGGGTGTACTGGGGGTGATCGCTACAAAGCGATTTGCCACAAATGTGCCGTGACAACACTTGAAGTCGCAGTGGGTTGGGGGGATCACTTTCCAAAAGGCACCTTAAAGTCCTCAGGGTGGATGCTGCAGCGCTTTCTCTTCATTATAGCACATACTTTATTTGTTGTCTCCTCCCTCACCCCCTACATGATTTTGGATTTGAGGGAAATTTTTCAAATCAACTTAATACCAGTTTCAGTCTCTTTTGTTTGCAAGGTGTGCATTTGTACCGCTGCCTATGGAAATAATGTGAATGTAAATTAAAGAAGCTGAATAGGGTGTTTTCCTGACAAATGGCTACATGAAAGTTTGTATTTGGGCACAATGTTAAAGTCTGACTATAATGTGCTACCGTAGCAAAGGCTGTGGGTGACAGGACAAAGAACATCCCCATGATTGAAAATATGTAGTTTGACAGCCCGATGGATCATAAGGTCAGTGCCTCTTATGCTTTTATCTGTCTCTCATTCCCGACATCTGCATGATTATGGAAAACTGAGATTATGGTAACGAGATAGACACCTACAGACTACAGTCAATATAGGGACTCAAACTGGACCTCATCTTGTCTCCTGCGGATCCTATTCTGCATCCTATCAAGCAAATGAGACTATGAAGGAGCACCCCAATACTTCATAAGTTAATTTGCCAAGCCACAAATTAAAACATATGCTGTGGTTTCCTAATATATAAAAGTATAGGCCTGAAACAGTATACAGTTGCAAGAAAAAGTATGTGAACCCCTTGGGATTACGTGGAGTTTTGCATGAATTGGTCATAAAATG
>JAODOY010005234.1:0-10508 GCA_025399855.1 Forbesichthys papilliferus | reverse complement strand
CCTATGCGGCACTCTGCCAAGTGGCATACTGGCCAAACATGAAATGTGATGTGGCCTACCGCATCAAAATGAACCAGAGCCATAAGGGTCCCACATTGAAATGGGTTCATCGGAACCAAATCAAAGCAGTCACACCCCCTATGGGTCTAAGAGGGGACTCCACCGCCTCATCGTAAGTAAGCCAAACAGTTGAAGTGTAGGGACACTTAGACAAGCGTCCCTGAATTGTTGTGATCAACAACTGTGCTTCGTGCAACTAACCCCTGTTTGTTTAGCTTTGTCTGCGTATTCGTTTAAATTTTGTCTTCCCTATTGCATAAAGGGGTGAAGAACACTCGAGTTTGAGCTCACCGCTGCATTATTGGTTTTGATTTGCATGCCACTACGCAAGGGGGGAGGAAATAACACGCTTTGCCCTCACTGCACACTAATATCCATGCTGCTTTCATTTCTCCTTTAAGAATGGCATGTCTGTGGCTGATCATCACGCTCGGGAACATGTTGTTGATTGAAGTTACCCCATGTGATTCCATAGTACAAGCCGTGGTAACCAATATTGAGGTTGGACATGGGACTCTGGTCAACGCTTGGTCTGCGCTAGACACCATTATTGTACCTGTGAGTTTAGGTAGCTTAGCTATTGCATGCCTCCTCATTGGCATGCTCTGTAGACAGCAGAGAAAACTCAGACAGGCTATGGATTCCCGCGCTAGGATTTTTCTCCCACTAGGAAAAGGTAGGAAGAGCAAGCTTCAGGAGAAACACCCTACTAACCCTCTTATTGAGTTCCCCACTAATACCCTGCCACAGAAAGTACCAAATAGAGCTAATGTTGTGTTAGAACTAGTTGAGGAATCAAACAGTCTGTCAGAAGTGTCTCTAGAAACCAGTCCCTTTTAAGAGTTAGGCCTAGTTAGGTGCCCTTTCCTGCTAGCATAGGAAGCCACCTTTTCCATATCTTTCTTACTGTCCTTTCATTTAGTCTGCACACACCAGCTTATTACAAATGAATTACTGTAGCCTGTTTGCTGCCGGAGATGTTTTGCCAACCTGCAGGATCTCGCCTCGTCCCGCCAAGACCTGAAGTCGCCAAAAGGGGGGAATGTAGTGATCCAGCAGACTAACCACGCCCCATTGATAATTCATACTTATGGAGTATTAAGGTGTGAACCCTTGGACGGTGTAAGTGCCTTTGTCAATCCCTTTTCTCCAGTGGGACCTGGATCACCAGGTCGTAAAGGCACACACACACACACACACACCACCCCTCCCCCGTTCCTGACACCGGCCACGTGTTACAGACCAGTATCTATCAAGCAGCATACATTGAGAGTTTCCGATGTATAATAAACTGATTTCACCATAGGGATGTTTCTGATTACTGTCAAACGGTAACCAAACAATCAACTATAAAGACCAGCATAAACCAAAAAGTTTTTTCTGGGAATAGGGAGGGGGAGCAATGATTAGATCTGCAGTAATATGCTAATGTGCTGTACGCTACTATGGAATAATCAGAAAACATTGTAGTTTGCATATGCACATGCCATCAACACACTAAATCAGTACCCTGCATTTTGCAAAAACAATGTATCTATGTCTAAAATACTACTGGATCTGCCTAAATTCAACACCTATATGTTATATATTACAACACAAATCCTACTGAACAAGACAACAAATAAAAGAATAGAAAGGATGTTAAATAAAAACAACTGATATGTACAGGCTATTTAATTTTTGTGATTTGGAAATTGTCAACACATTTACAGTACTGGTACTAAAACATTTAAAGTATTATACCTTTCATCTAAATGCTGAAAAGCTGTACTCTTAACTCTGCAGTCTTCAATTCCAGCTAGTGAGACGTGATCGTCTCTACAAAAATGTAATTTCTTTTAGATTTACAGTATGCCTAGATTATAAATAATTTCCACCAAGGACACTGTTCCTGTTGGTATGACAGCCAGAGCAGATGTGTATGGTAGCCTATAACCACTAAATGTCATACATCTTAGATTATAAACAACGTGAGCATTTGATGATCTGGATAACATGTTCATGTCATCTTAAATATGGTATATGTCCTTTTCCAAATCTCTAACATTTACGTTACTAAATAAAAATTGTAACTTTGTGGAAGTAAACTGGTCCGATAACAGTAAATTACCAGTAAACTCAACTAAATCCCAGTAAGGTAATGTAGACGTTTATCTATCGTTTTGCTAACATTTGCTAATTTAAGCAGTGACGATATGAATGTAATGCGTGTGGCACCAATGTAATGTGGCTTTAGCACGTTAAAGTACCTTTGAATAGACGTAGGTGTGCTTATTGATGGTGTTCATGTCCTCTCGTCACCGCACTGGAGGTAGTGTGATGTCTACCAGTGCTTCTACCAGTAGCCTGCGGTTTCGTACCGGGTACCAAGTAATCCACTCTACGTTGATCATAGGCATACTTGTTTTCCGTTTGGGGAATGAAATTAAAACCTTCCATATGTCATGGTATCGACTGCTGCTTTCAGGTCCCCCAGACACATCTCAAAATATGGTGTTTTTTCCAACACAGACGAACGAGCCTAGTGAAACATACCAGGAAAGTTTACGGCCCTTCTTCCGGATTAAAAAAATGCTTAACTATTATTGGAGGACAGGCGAAAGGGGGTGTGGATTGCAAAACATCAATTATAACATGTAGGATCGCATGGGCTACTAGCTAGCGGCTAGTGCAAGCATCCAGCTTTAGCCGACACCGTTCACTGTATTACAAATGGAGTAGCATTGCCTGATCAAGCTGTTAACTCATCAGATTAGATTTTCAACATATTATTTGCACTGGTTGAACAAATAATGGAAATATATATAAATAATTGTAGGCTAGATATTACAAAACAATTGTCTGCAGTGTGGCAGACACAAAGTAATGATTTGAACTAAATAACTTAATAGGATAATGTACAGGCTGTGCTAAACAATTAACTGTTTCTGTTTCTTAGTTGTAGCATTTGTTATTCTCCTGTCTTTTAAATAAATAAAACTACTTGTACAGTTCTACATGACTTATATATTTATCTGTACATCATTAGCATGGCTGTGATTATCTCCCAGCGTTCGGCTGCCTAGACACTCATTCATTCTAAATATAACTTCAATATTGTTGGTTGATGATCGACGGGTATTGGTCAGAATTATTTACCCAAAAATATAAACATTAGGTTATGTCATCTGATTACCAAAAAGTGAAGATTTTGCTGACAGTTTGGTTCAAAGTAATATGATGTTAACATTTTCACCGATAAGCGGAAGCAATGAGATCTATTTTCTGGTTTGATCACGTGACGTTCGACATAACATATATTTCACACACAGCCTCTTGCTGCCCTCTTGTGGATGTTTTGTGTTACTACGCCATACTTTCAATCAAAACGGAAGATCTACGAGACACATTGCAGGCTGTGCCAGCCGTATCGTTAGGACAACGTTTTATCAGCATTGAACTACAAATTAGTGCTGCTTACTACTTTTAAAGTACTTTGAGTACTTAAAGCAATTTATAATAGCTATATGATTAAAATGTCTAAATGTGGTGACTTACACATGTGATGAAGTGTTGAATGTACATAAACAAAAGAAAATGCAGTATGTAGTCTATGTGTAACACGTGGCCTCTTGCTGCCCTTATGTAGTTGTTTGGTGTTACTACACCCACTTTCAGATCTAGGAGACACATCTGCCAGATCTAGGAGACACATATTAAGCTGTCCGAGCCGTATCGTTAGGACTTTCAACATTCTTTTTTCATATTTTAATCAAGGCACTATCATAAGTCTAAAAAGCTATGAAATCTGATATTGCAAACTGGCAAATGACAAATTGCATAGGATAAGACAGAAAAATTATATTTTTCATTAAATCCGTAATAGAGGAAATTTAAATATTTGAGACATTTGACATTATAATAGCTTCATCACACGCAAGGGGCTGCATAAATTGATACTAAGATAAGGGATATTTAACAGTTTATACAGTAGCTGTTGACATTTTAAAGCTGCAATGTTCAACTGCTGACTGCATCGCCCCCTATTGAGCAATCTAAACGAAAAGTTTTATACATCATTCAGACCGTTAGGCCTTCATACAAAAAAAGTTTCATGATTGTGTGACTTTGTTAACCCTGGCTAATTGCTATTGAAAGCTGATTGGACGAATCTTTACTTGTGGTGACCACACCCTTTGGCCAATCAACGTAGTTTCTCTTGATCCGATAAAGGCTTCAAAGTTGAGTGGATTCCCATTGGTTTCGTTAAAATTGGACACACGGTATAGGATCTGTTACCATTTTTTTTTGTTATAGCGCCCCCATGCGGCCAATTTGAAAAAACACTTAACCAACTAAGAGATACACCCACTCCCTGTTTAAATAAGATTTCATCTAATACATTTCAATATGTGGCGGCCATTTTGTTTCGAATTTCAAAATTGTTTTGATAGATTAGCCTTGGTTTGTATAAAATTGGACAAATGGCCTAGGAGGAGATGTTAAAAAACGATTTTGCGGAAAATCTAGTCAGGCGGATTTCAAAATGGCCTCTTGTAAAGTATTAGGGCATTAGAAGAGCTATAACATGAGCCCTGGATGGGGTCTGTAGGTTAAAGCTGGCAGGAGATATGCACTTTTGAAAATCACAACTTTTACCTGTTGGTTGCGCTACAGATTTCATCTCAGCATGTTGTAATTTAGGATTTTTCCTAATTGGGTGAATGTCTGCCAATCTGCCAAGTTTCGTGCCATTGCTGCATGTGGAACATGCCGAAACCCTAAAAATCTAGCAAAATAATAATAATAAATATAATGAATGACCAAGCATAATCAAACCCATGGGAGATGGGACTCAGAGGAAGTAGGAAACAATTGGCGCAACCGTGAAATTTTGTAAACCTTAGGCAACATACCAAATTTGGTTTAAATTCATTGGCTCATGGCGGTCACATCATTTAAAGCCCCGCCTCCATATTTATTGGAGCACAGTTAGCTTTTACCCTCATGACAGAACCCAAGTGTGGTGATGTCAGTCTCGAGCGGTATAGAAGAGAGCCATAGTTGTTTCTGCGGGTTCAAACCCTTGTGTTTATTTACACCATAGACATTGTAGTAAATATATGAAACCTACACACAACCGCCTTCCAGGGATAGAACAATGCTGCTCAATACAGCTTCCACAGCCAGGCCCCAATTATGTTATGTCTCCCCTTTTCCCCCCAAAGTTCTGCCTTAAGTATTGGCACAGCCTCTCATATCAATTGGTTGAGACCATCGTACCCTTCTGAAAGACCAACATGAAATCACCCAACCACCCATAATCACATATCCATACATACTTATTCATCATATATTATAGAATTATGTCATAAACACAATGATTACACCAGAATATGTCCAATAAATAATACTATCCTTATCTATATTATTCCAACCCAACATTCCTACTTCCCCCACTAATGGAATATTCCATAGAGGCAACACCTGTTAGTAAATTACCCCTTATGGATAGCTCCACCCCTTCTCCTGGCATCCTACCTGAGTGACAAAATATATCAGCACCGTCTAAGTACTACCTACATGACACTCAAACCCCCACTTTGTCACACATCCAATGTTAAAATATTTTAACTTTTTGCCATCCTTCACGTCAGCATTTACAACTGGATGTTCATAGATCTCCTCACAATCTGAGAAAACAGAGAGAAGGTAACACTATAATGCTAGATACAGTATTAAAATAACTACATATACGTATAAAAAAATGTATACAAATTTAAAATAAGAGTAAAACCGTATGGACCACATCTCATCAACAATAATATAAGAAAAAGAATAACAATCGTCAGCGTCATCATCGTCACCACCACTACCAGAATTGTGTCAACGGATCAGAAGATAAGATAAAAGAACCATGAACCGCCAATCCAAAAACCTGCACCACAAAGTCATCATCTGGCCTTCTGGACAGAATTTATAAGGACAATAGCTGTGAGAATGAATGAATGTTCATATCTGTTATTCTTTATCGGAGGAAGTATAAACCGTTGGCCAGAGGGAAGGATCTGAAACTCTCTGTAAAGGGGGAGGTCATCACCTGATAAAATAGCCATAGCCTTCCGTGTGACTTGTCTGTGGTACAAGTCAGTGAGGTTATTTTGCTTGACACCTATAATTTTGCTACCTTTACAATTTTTGAGAGTGATGTTTTTGACTTGACGCTGAGATTTCCATACAAGCAGATAGCGGAAAATGTTAAAACCGTCTTAATATACGATTTATAAAAAAGGATCATGAGGGTTTTATCCACCTGGAATTTGGACAATTTCCGAAGACAAAACATCGTCGTTGCTGGCCCTTTTTACAGAGCAGGTCAGTATTAGCACTGAAATTAAATGTATTATCAATTATACTGCAGAGGTATTTGTATGTTTCTACACTGGCTACATCGTCCCTGGGGCATTGGATTTCAAAAAAAGTGAGTGCTGCTCTATTAATTGATCTGTCAAAAGCTTTTGATACAGTTCACAATGGCATTCTAGAAAAAAGGCTTCGGAGCATTGGTCTGTCAAGGCAAGTAGTTGATTGGTTTGCAAATTATCTGTCAGATAGAACTCAATGTGTACAGATGGCTGAGTATTCTTCCTTATTTTTATTCATCACTAAAGGGGTTCTTCAAGGATCAGTGCTTGGACCCATATTGTTTGCGATTTATGTAAATATCCCTTGTGATCACCTAACAAATGCTATGTACCATCAAAATGCAATGAAAATCATTGGTCTGAAAAGGATTAATCTCCAAGCTACTTTTGAACAGTGTGTTCTCACTAAAGTCATGAGAATTTTAGAGTATCCTTCACATATTTTACACTCTCAATATGAGTTGTTGCCATCAGGGAGACGTTACAGACTTAAAAGATTTGATTGAATAGATTGAATAGGTTCAAGAATTCCTCTGTGCCTGTATCAATTCCAATTTTAAATAAGAGTTTATAACTGATTCTTAAACTGAAAGAAAAGTTGTTGTGGAGTAAGGATGGAACTTGCTGATCGATGCGTCAGGTGTGTTTATTATGTATTTTTATGTATTTTAGTATCGATTTATTTATTTCTGTAATATCTTGCATATTGTATTTTACTGTATCTTGGTTGTAAAAAAAAATTTCCTCAAGAGGACAATAAAGTATATATCTATATATATCTATCTATCTATGCCAATGACATTTTTATCTATTATATGTTACACGAGGTGTAACAGATATCGTTTAAGCACCCTAAGTTTAAGCACTGGTGTAGGCCTACTACAGTCTGCTTTTAATACTGTTCAGGCCCGCCTGAAGCATCTTCGATTGGTCTTAAATACAGAAAAATGTAAAGTTCTGCTTTTCTCCAATTCACAAAAAGCTTAAACTACGATTTTAAGTGCCTCGACCTTTAAAGGGAAATTATCTTAGGTTTTTTCAATTTATAAATATTTGGGCATATTTATTGACCACAAATTATCTTTTAAAGTTCATATAAATAAATTGGTTTCTAAACTCAAAATAAGGCTAGGCTTCCTCAATAGGTAAACATCTTGCTTATCCACTCAGGCTAGACAATATTTGGTGTCTGCAACTTTCCTGCCCATGCTGGATTATGGTGATCTGATTTACATGACTGCTTCTGCCCAGTGTCTAGAAAAAAAAGATGTTGTTTACAACTCTGCACTACGATTCTTCACTGGATGAAATTATAGGCTGCATCATTGCACCCTTTATTCTAAAGCCCTGTGGCCCTCCTTGTACATACAAAGGCACAACCAATGGTTATGTTTAATATATAAGGCTCTTATTGGGCTAGTGCCTACATACCTTAGTGCTCTTTTAGTTAAAAGTAAAAGCCACTATGAATTATGCTCAAAGGATTTGTTGCAAGTGTCTGTTCCTCATGTCTGTACAGAACTGGGAAAAAGGTATTTTAAGGTCGCTGCCGCTACTGCTTGGAACACTTTAAAACTAAGGATATGGAGCAATGGACTATTGGACATTGGGGCTGTACATTTTTATAATCTGTTCAATTGACAAATTAGGTTTTTTTATGTATGTATGTATTTATGTATGTATATTTGGTTGTATAACTACTGTAAATGTTTTATAACTCATATGTTTGAAGCTACTTCTTGGCCAGGTTTCTCCTCAATCTCAGTGAGATTGCCTGGTTAAATAAAGGTAAAAAAAATGGCATAAAATGTTTAGAGGCACCCACTGGGACAAACTGTAAATAAAGCTATGTGCTCTGTGACTCATGCCATCACACTCCCCGTCCGGCACACATTGTACACATATACAGCTACTGATATTGCCCCCTAGCCATACAACTTCACATGACCCTGGTGTATTTGGCGCTGACGCACTGGTGTGATTTACCATTTGCAACTATGGCCTGCAACAAGCTCTGCCACATACACAAAGCAATATGGCTAGAGGGACAATAGACTAGGCTAAACAGTTTGGTTATTCTGGCTTTAGATGTAGCCCATTATTCCAAAAAATCATCCGACAATACATTTTATTGTAGTGTGATGTTCGAATGTGATTAAAATAAGGATTAGTAAAAATAAAGTAAAATGTAGAAAAGTGTCATTGTTGTGAATATGTGCCACATGCATATTTACAGAGGTTTCCCAAAGAAAAATAGGATAAAAAAGTAAATCTTGCCTGTCTGTTGACTGAGCATATCTCCGCAATGGCCTGGAAATGCCTCGGGATTCCCCAGTCAGAACTGTTCAATGTAAAGTTCGGGAATAGGAATTTTGGTGTCCCTTGCTGGAGCTGATGCCCCCGTGACCCGACTCTGGATATGTGAATAAGGGTGGATGGTTGATGGATGGATGGATCATGGATGTATACTGTTGTAGTAGTTAAGGGGGAGCTGAGTCGTAAGGCAAAACTCTATATTTATTGGTTGGTCTACGTTTCAACTCGTGACTGAAAGAATACTATTGCAGATACAAGCAGCAGAAATTAGTTTTCTCCGAGTTTCCTTCGCGAGTGGCTGGGCTCCATGATCAGGTAAGTAGCTTGGTGACCCGGGAGGATCTCAAAGTACAGCTTAAAGTACAGCTGCTGCTCCTCCACATTGAAGGGAGCCCATTGAGGTGGTTTGGGCACCTAGTGAGGAATCCTGGTGAGCACCAGGCCTCCTCCTGTTGGAGGTGTACTAGGGACGACCAACTGGGAAGAGACTTCGTGGCAGACCAAAGGAGAGGAGCTGGTGGATGTTGCTGCAGGGATGGCTGAGCTGCTCTGATGACCCTGTGGCCACTGTGACCCTGATGGAGAAATGGACAAGACAATGGATGTGTATGGATATACAGTATATATATATATAACCTCTGGTCACACAAGCAAATTGCTTAAAATTGCTTAAGATAGCTAACTACTATGGATGTGCAGAGAGCTCAGTTTTGTAATTATAGCTATTTGTTGAGGCAGAAAAAGTATTTATATTAATATTTGTATTCTTATAAAAGTAGGAATAAACAACAATGCTGGAAAATATGGAAGAGGTTGGTTGGGTTGCCATGCCAAAAAGTGACGGTGAAAACGTATTGCCAGCCGCGGGAGTGCGTGGAGCTATAGCTGTATCTCACCAGTTTATGTCCACAGGTGTAAAATATCCAGCCCAAACAACCCGCACATATGGCCAATTAGCTGGGCCGTCCACACAGGCTGAACAACGTTCACATGGTCATCAACAACAACAAGGCTAACATTTGTGTTTTACCACTCCAGATTGCTTTTTTTTAGCAGTACAAATGCACAGGATGATGTCAGAACCATCGTGGATCTAGAACCACGTCTGTAGGATATGTTTGTAATGGCTGTGTCAACATATTCAATCAGAATGACCTAACCAGTGAAAATACAGTATTCAGAATGATTTAATCTTAAATGTCACAGACACAAAGACCTAACCTCAACCAGAAGGTAGAACAAATACAGAATTAGACCTAATGTGGTCTGGATAACCGGAAAGTACCTAAAAATTATATTTGTAATTATGCTAATTTTGATAATGACTTATTCACTAAAACCAATAAAAGAACATAGCTAAACAAATGTATATTCTCACATTCTCACACTCAGACTGTGAAAGAGGTTGGAAGTGATGGAACCACCAAAGTTTTTAAATATAATTTCATTTTCGAGACGATTTGGTGGTTCATTGCATTGAAAAAAGCTCTGTGATAGAGCTGGAAAGCAACAGAGACGCGCCCGGTGGAAATTTTATGTAATGTACATGTGTGTAAGGGAGGCCGGGAGGTCGGGAGGCCGCTGGGCAAGCAAGCTTTCGCTGCTGGGCAAGTGTTGGAATTCTGGGTGGTGTCTTCTCACCCAGTTCCACCGTGTTCATTTATGGAGTTGAAGTAGGAGGAGACACTGTGTCCAAGTTTATCAAAATCAGCTTTAATATAATAATAG
>JAODOY010005232.1:0-10509 GCA_025399855.1 Forbesichthys papilliferus | reverse complement strand
GTTGTGACTTAGATGAAGTTCAGAGCACATTTTATGACCAATTCATGCAAAACTCCACGTAATCCCAAGGGGTTCACGTACTTTTTCTTGCAACTGTATATGATGCATGATAAACCGTATTTGAATCCCTGATGGTGAATTGAGTGCAATGATTAAGAGTGCATGCATGTGATGAAGACCATGCAAACCTCATGATTTCCTCTACATCAATCAAAACAAATAATGCCCTGCTTTTTAATATCCCTCTCTGTTTAGCGAATGGTCTTTGTCTTTATATATTGCCATATTCCTGTGAGCGTTTAGGAGAACAAAAGTGTATTCTTTGAATTCCATGTTGAAGACCAGGATTTAATAAACACACTATACGGAAATTTTGAATTTTATATCTGAACAGTATTCGTGAGAGTTTTTATGTGAAAATGATTGTGGTCAATTTTGTAATGAATTCTGACCAGGCCTGTCTCGGGGTTGACAATAAGACACTGTTGGTGTCGATACCAGCTCCTTTTAGGGAACTGTTCACCTTTACCTTGAGCCCCTCATCAGAATTAATTTATAACACACACACACACACATACACATACACGCCCACACACACACACATACATACGCGTGCGTGCATGCGCACACACACACACGCAATCAAAGTTAAGGACAAAAAGTAAAATATTAGAGTATAATTAACTCAACTTTACAAAAAAATGCAAACAATTTATAAAACAATATGCCATGAGATGAATATTAAAATGATGGCTAGAGGCATATAGGCTATTACATAATTTCAAGAGAGTTTAACATCAGATGGGAATATAAATCATACAAAGCCTACACAATTAACACATGAATAAAACATCCTTAAAGGAAATACGATATTCTGAATGTTCTAAAATATTCAGAAAGCTTCATTCCCTGAACAGAGGGCATTGGGGCATGCAATGCTAATTTAGAATGCTATTATACTGTACAGTAAGTAGCCTACATGATTCAAGCCTTCACCTTGATGCATGCATCAAATCCCCACAGACTCTGTTCTGGGACATATGCTAATGTTGTTTTGTGAACACAACACCTTTGGCCAGTTTCACAGACATGGATTAATCCTATATAGTCCAAGACTAAAATAATTCAATGAAGAACTCCATTGAAAAATGTTCTTAGTTTAGATCTAGGACTCCAGGTCTGAGAAACCGGGCCCTTATGTTACATAGTTTTGTAATGAATTTAACAAGTTTTCAACACTGGGTTTAGGACCCAATTGCACACAACAGGCAGGATTTACGAATATATTCTGGCACGAGGTACAGACGAACTCAAACCAATGAAATACTCTTTTTAGACCGTAGGACATTGGCCCAGTGTTCCTGATGTAAGCACTGTGAACAACACTATCAGTAATACAGATAGCAAGCTGGCTGTCATGGCAGCGCCACTCCCACAGTGGTGTGCGCTGCTCAGCACACATTCCTGTGGTGTTAAATAGGAGGTCACAGCTCCTATCCTAAGTTAACGGGGCTATAGATCTGTATGGGAGAGGGATTCACTGGTCAGGGACTGGATGCACGGTAAGACAGCAATAGTTCTCAAATGGAAACATTAATTAACAATACAAATAGATAAATACAAAAATGTGTTGTCTGCACAATATTAGCACTAGCCTCCCAGCTATATCAGCCTGAATGTGACCCGCCTACTGGCTGTCAAAAGACACACAAAAACCAAATTCTTACAAACAACAAAGTATCCTAATCCCCCACATATTGAGGTATGTGGGGGATGATATGATAATAAGTAATCACCTATGATGATGTTATTTGGAATATTCTAGAAGCCTTTAAGGTATTTATCTGTAGCTCCAATTCTTTTTATTCAACCTTTATTTTAGCAAGGTCACGCTAAAATGGCTGCAGATGTCGACAGTGCACTGGTCATGTTATCTACTTCATTCTATGACTTCAATGCAAAAGTAATGTAGGATCAGTAGGATACAGATACAACATTGACAATAATATTACTAGTTCTGAAAAATAGGCCTCCCTCTCTAAGGCCTATATAACCGGTCATGCAGCCTGAGCGTGATACAATGTTTCCCCCTGCTGGTTGTGTGTTATATTCATGAATAGCCTACCAGACAAAATGTGGAGTCATGGAAATACATACATTTGATAGATATTGCTTAGTTTGTAGAGTGTGTGGAAATAATACCCTAATGAATACAGTATTTTGGCCTAATAGTCAAATAACATATTAGGCTGTTATTTAGAGTCCCCAGCATTTATAGTATACAGAAGACCTACAAACGAGCATACCCATAAAATAAATGTTATGGTAATACATGGGTCTCAAATTGCAATTGTGTTTTCTTGTGTGAAAAAGCATCCAAAACACGGAACGTTGCTATAGTAGCCTGCACACAACGCGTAGCCATGATGTCACAGGGTGGAGTTGACCATTCAAGGTATGTCAGGTGTGGCAGCCAGTCGTTAGCAGGGTGGGAATGGGCATTTTAGGCAATGGGCGGCGCAAGTTACTTGTAGCCTAACCGATCGTGTTAGTAAGTGAATGGGTCACTTTCTTGTAAAATCTCTGAAGAAAAACATTCCGTCATAGTGTACTTTTTATTTAAACAGTTATTGCGTAATACAGTAGACTGTTTAGTAGGTATTTAGCAAGATCCCTACACTACCCACATACGCTACTGTACGGACGTTTTACCAATATGGCAGGGAGGTTACTTTTCAATATTTACACGCTATTGGTAAGTAGACTTCTACCTAAATACTGTGTGAATCATATTTTTTAAATGTTTATCGACAAGAGTCTACGGTGTCGGTTGTATTTTTGACATAGTCCTCTTAATCATTGGCATAAAACCACGAAAAGCTTTCCAGGTTTAAAAAAAAAAGAATATAGTCTAGACTAAATAAGTACGGTAGCTGAGTAGTCTACCGTACAAGTAGCCTATCGTACACAAACTCGACCATTCCAACATCCCAGCAAAATATAAACCGTATTATTCTTTTGGTCTCTTCAGATGTTATCCTGTGTGAAGTCATGCTTCCCCCCCGAATCTATACAAGTTTCAGTTCCACAGACAATACCAGCTGGATATGTGATCTCAAAAGGTACGCTTCTGCAAGTCACAGTAGACTTTTGTGTGCAAAATATTAACACTGTAGCATATATTAAGTTATTGGTTCTGCTCTGCAACTTTAAAAATGTAAACATTCAATAGGCACCGGTCTATCGGGCATTGGCTTTATTAGGGCGTCTGGTCTGGTGTTTGACTCCCACACAAAATGTTTGATCAAGATGTCAGGCTTCATAACTCCTACATGCTCCATAATTCTTTTAATTGCACTAGGCTAAATTACATAGCCTAATTGTAAATATATTGTCTCTACATTTGTAAATTATATGGCTAGTGTAACATTTTTGTGTTTTGACTCTTTCAGTTAATGTTGACAACTGTGATACTAAGTCATTACACTTCACACTGAGTGACCCAGACTTCACAGCAACAAGTGATGGAACCATAGTGTCTACTGTTATGGTGACATTTAGAGGGCAGACATTTTCTGTATGGGCTCAAGATGCCAGCGGACAAAATAGTGAAATGAAAGTTAATCTAGTTCACAATAGAGTACAGAAGAGAATGGTAAGACAGCCATTTTGGTTTTAAACATTTTTTCAGTAGATCAGTTCAAACTACAGTACAGTGTTGCTTACAATCTACCCGCCTGCGACAGGTAGCAGACAGATTCCTGAAGCGCTCCAAAAGACGTTGGAGCCCACCTCCTTTCAACATTTTAGAAAACGGTCCACCACCTTTCCCACAAGACCTCGGTCTGGTAATACGCTTTTGAAATGGCACACTAGTATTCTTAACCCATACCACATAGGCATCAACAGATTTATGACAAATGAGTTCCCTCTTTGACACTTTTTCCCTCTCTTTCCCATGTTCATTTTCACCACATGAATGTTACTACTACACGCCTAGACACACCTAGTATATCTAGTACACTCATTGTGCTTCATTTATGGAACTCCCAGGCTCTCCTCCCTTCACTCATTTCAAGCCATTATCTGTTGCAACTTGCCTGACATATCATGTGGAACTGGTTCCTGCTTGCATGCCAGTAAAGAGCAATGCATGTATTAGATGAGATATTGCTATGATTGTATAAGGGACAGTCACCGCTATTAAACTCTATTTTCTTTTTATAGATCGGGTCCGATTCTCAAGCCTTGTTCAGTGTGTACTACATCATCAGCGGACCTGGTGTCACAGAGAACCCAGTTGGTGTGTTTAGTGTGGCGAAGGATACTGGAATGCTGAGGATCCACAAAAGTCTGGACCGCGAGGAGTTCCCTATGATTGTAGTAAGTGCAGCACTGAATATATTCTGACCACAGATCAACACGTGTTCTCATTTGTTTCATAAATGTATTCTTAAATGTATTTGATCATCATTTACATATTATTAGAATTAAGGGAATCTGTTGAATAGCCATGTATGCAATTACCTTTTCTGTTCAATAGACAACCAAAATGATGCAGAAATGTAATTAATTATTTTGATGACGTTCTCCTCTTTTGAAAACTATTATTTTCAGTTTGTGGCCAGAGTGTTAAACACAGTCAGCCACATTGAAACAGACAAGCCTTTGAATGTCACTGTGAACGTAGAAGATGTCAACGACAACAGCCCACAATTTGCATCCCCGCTCCGGTATACCGTTCTTGAGCACTGCCAGCTAGGTAAAGAATACACAAGATGCCATGCCACTTTTGTGACACATCATTCATCAAGTGGGTTCTAAATAAACTGAACTTGACCCTACAGGAACAGTGGTGGGAGCAGTGAAGGCCACGGACAGAGACCAAGAAAACACACTCCACACCAAGATCAAGTATACTCTTCTGCCCGGACAGAACTTGTTTTCCATCCACCCAGATACTGGCATCATTTCTACAGCAGCTGTTAACCTTGACAGAGAGGTGAGGGCTGGCATACATATAAACATGTAGTATGGTACTGTATAGAGTATGTAAAGAAACAATGGACCTTTTGTCATCCATCCACAATTGTTGCCAAACGTATGGTAGCAGAGATATTCAGCAGGGTGTCTCAGACCCCTAGAGGGTCCTCAAAGTTACTGCAAGGGGTCTACCAAAATATTGTATCATAAACTTCTTCCAAAAAATATAAACTTGTCTGAATAAATACAACCTGCATATGCATCTATCAATAGGTCTAGTTATTTTAATTATTTAGCATTGCATACAGTACACTATTACAAAGCACTTTAATACATGGCACTGTAGATCACACTACAATATTATTGTTGGCCTGGTTTAATAAGCAGTTTAATTTAACGTGTGTTACAAATCAAATGTATTATTATTATTATTATTATAATAAGCGACTACATTTTATACAGTATATTATATACAACAGGGGGTCCCTCTGCTGTGTTCAAATCAGCCAAGAGGTCCCTGGTCTGAAAAATGTTGAAGAGCACTTGTATCCATTATACATGCATTTAGTTTCTACTTTTCCTCCTATAGGTGCAAGAGAAGCACTTTGTCACAGTATTAATCCAAGACATGTATGGTGAAACTTCCAGGAGTTTGTCCAGCACCGGGACAGCGACCATTCTATTAGGAGATATTAATGACAACCCTCCCACTTTCAGTAAGACATCTGTAAGTAATTAGCTATTATTTATATTAGTTAATGATCACAACATATAACACATATAATCAGTTCAGTTGATGTACATTTCCTCTAAATATGTTTTAATATCACTCTTTTTTTTGTCAAATGTGACGCTGCTGTCTTAAGTTTTGAAAGTCCTGATACTGTAATACCGTAGCATCATTGTTGATGTCCTCATATAGTACACTGCCAGCATTGAGGAGAACAAAAGTGACCAGTGTATCCTCCGAATTCCAGTTGAAGACAAGGATTTAATTTACACACCAAACTGGAATTCAGAATTTCTTATTACCCAAGGAAATGAAAATAACAATTTCAGGATTGAAAGGGACCCCAAAACGAATGAAGGCCTTCTCTGTGTAGTAAAGGTGAGTGTTGCAAACCCAGATCTGTACTTGTATACAGCCACATTATTTTAACACATCATATCAAACTGTTCTCACTTTAAGCTGAACATTCTCTGTTCATGAATATTCATAAATAACCAGCAGTGAATACAGATTTGCAGTATTAACACATTTTGCTTTTGGAACTTTAGCCCTTAGATTTTGAAAGGCAACAAAGCCATAGGCTGATGGTAAAAGCACGTAACACGGCTGATCTGACCAATGCCAAGGCCGACTGGCCTTCTGTCCCTGTGGATGTTTCTGTGGTCAATGTTGATGAAAGCCCAGAATTCACAGCGCCCACTGTGCGCTTCATCATCAAAGAGAACACTGCCAATGGCACCCTGATAGGAACCTATACAGCTCTAGACCCTGAGACCAAGAGTAGCACTGGCATCAAGTAAGCATGCTCACTCCCCACACTTGATAGTCAATATCTAATGTTGTTGTTATTATTAAACAAAGCAGATAACATAATAGTAATTGCATACAGTAATGTAACACACACAACTGCTTAGCACCATGTTGTTTTATTAATCCTGAGAAAAGTAAAAATATAATATGCACACATCTGTTACTGTTAGTTATATAGTTGTTTATATGCCTATCCTATTATCTGTTATTTCATGCAATTAAAAGCAATGACACTTATTTCAGGTGGTCACAGGTAAAAAAAAGGTCAAGTGTCATGAAGAGAACCAGTTATTTTATGAGTCCAAAGACGGTGGTTTTGTGTTCTCTAACCGCTGTTCAACACTTGAGGGCAGGCTTGCACTGTGAATAAGTTGACAATGACAATGGTTTTAATGACCCTCAGGTACTACAAGACCTCAGATCCAGCCTCATGGGTCAAAGTAGATATGAACACTGGACAACTGAGGGTTGCCAACACAATTGACAGGGAGTCCCACTTTGTGCAGGATGGTATTTACAACGTCACCATGAAAGCCGTGGATGCCAGTAAGTTCTTTCCACGTTATATTGAATTGATAATTAGTTACCTTAGTTAGGGTTTGTTAGATATTGCTCAAATCAGGATGTAGCAATCTTCCTGCTCGACTGCTGTCTTGTTCTTTTTTGTCACCACCACAGCCCCAAGTCAGTTACAAAAACACATGTCAGCAAGTTTGCGTTTGAGCCAGACAAGCCACCTGTTTCCTGAACAGTTGTTAGTCATAACCTTCCACGGAAAACAAACTTGGATATGTTTTAATTGAATGGTGTCTAGTACGCTATTTTCATTGGAAACCTATATGACGTTTTGTGACGTTTATGCTGCCCACTCTACACACATTGCATCTTAGCCGCACTTGAAGGGTTGTGCTCCAGTCGTGGTCGTTTCCCAAGGTTTCTTCCTTATGTTCGCCAATGTTTGTTTAATGACAATAATAAGGTCTAGGGGCTGCCGTGTAATTGCATGTGAAATGTGGCCTCTAACAGACCTTTGAGAGGGGCCAAATAAATAAACTGGAATATAGATGCACAGTACAGTATGTGAAATGTCCAATTACAGATGTTCTTTGGACATGTTGTCAATCCAGTCTTGGGCTTTATCCAAGTTCAACTCCACCCTTGTCATCGTATGATTAATGACCCGTTATAAGGGCCAGGTGTGCCAGGTTACACCTTCTGGCATGACAAGTGACTGAAGCTTGCTCATCTTTTGTAATACTAGCTTATCCTTTTTATTTATTTATTTATTATTTTTATATCCGTCTCAAAAGTGAACACACACTAGCTAAGCACATAGCTAGGGTTTTAGCCAGACAGCCCGTATACACTAGTTCAGACTAAGAGTGCACAATATATCGATTCAGTATCATTATCGCAATATCACGTTGCACAATATCATATCACAAATGTAGCAGGAAGTGCAATATTCATTATATTTAGTGGAGATATGCGTCCGTTGGCTGTTTGGCTTAGTTGTGTTTGATTTAGACAGTACGATGTGTGGCTGAAGATTACATAATAGAGATCAAAGAGGAAACATTAGTGGCCAAAAATAATGCCTCTTTGGTAGCTTGGAATTACTGTTGTTGTACCAGTCCAATATGACTGCCAGTTGAAAATGTGTTGTTTTGATATGTTATGAATATATTTAGATGCATTTTCCCATAACCCAAACCATTCCCATACATTTTTACTTATGTTTAAAAATATTGAAAGTAATATCAATTTTGCAATTTTCATGAACAATATCGCAATATCACTTTTTGTCAATATCGTGCACCCTTAGTTCAGACCTGTTTCAGTATATCACTTTCCATTGCAGTGTCTTACTTTGAGTATTCCCACATCATAGGCTCAAAAACAGGAACAGGAACGGTGATCATTGCGGTGGAGGATGTCAACGACAACATGCCAGAGCTTCCCACTGGAGAGCAGGTGTTGTGCGAGAAGGCAGGAGAGCTGGTCTCTCTGCCGATTGTGGCCAAAGACTTGGACCAGTCTCCTTTTTCTGCGCCCTTCAGCTTTGAGCTGGGAGATAAGAGTGACGGGAAATGGACTTTGAAGAAGATTAATGGTAGGTGATCATGAAGCGATTGCTCTCACCGTCTTTTGTCTTTTTAAATTAGGTGGGAAGGGGGAATTAAGTGTTCGATAGGAAAACAGTGTAAGGGCTTTATTTCATCTCTGCAAAAATAGGCCTAGTAGTAAGCAGTTTGTCATTGTTTATGTTTGCTCCTTAGACACGGCGGCCATATTGCAACATACTAAGGAGCTGCCTACAGGGTTGTATACTGTTCCCGTGGCGGCAAAGGACCTGCAAGGCTTTGGTAGGACCCAGATGGTGCAAGTGAGGATATGCCAGTGCAGAAATGGTGACTGCGTGACCAAGCCCAAGTCCATATTACTGGGTCCATTGGCCATCCTGGCCATGCTGCTGCCGCTGCTGCTGTTGCTGCTGCTGGGTAAGTCCCACCTGCAACACTCTCGCCAGCAAGAGTGTTCCATACTGTGTAGATCCCAAAAAATAATACAACTGTATTTTGCACTTCTCCTAGTTTATATTATTGCTAAATATTGAAGTGTGCTTTTGTAAAGATGTCCCACAATGAGTTTGCATTGAAGTTTTTCCATTAACGATGGAACAATTCAAACCAATGTACGTCCATGTCCAGAGGGTTTGTAATGATGTTGCGATTTAAACCCACGAGGGGGAAATGAAAAGTTCTTCTGTCAAAGCCTAATTCTAAGGCATTATTCTCTGTTCCAGGCATACTGCTTGCTTTGTTCTGTGTGACAAAGGAAGAGAAGAAAGACCTGCCGGACATGGGGGACAGTGGGGGGGTCTTGCTCAAATCAAACTTTGAGGCCCCCGGAGAAGAAGTGGTAATTATATTGAGTGAAATATGACAATATGGCAGGCATCCCCGGTCACACTGACTATGTAGAATGTGTGTCTTTCCATGTTTAAAAAACAAAAAGGAAAAAAAACTTTTGTCGAATATATCCAATATAGACCTGTCAATGTATTATTGACTAAATCAATAATATCGAACAATGAAACAGTAATGTTGTTTCATGCACACATGTCAAGCTACGAATGCCGTGCTGCAAGAATAGTATGTCTACGTGTCAATGATACATTCACACATGGAACATTCGTTATATTTGAATTATTTTAAGGATGACTTTAAAAAAATAAAAGGTGTTCTCATTAGTGAAATACTTTTAAAGATGATAACGAAGATACAATTTCAACACCTTGAAACAATGATGTGAATGTCCCAGCTCATTATCGGGTTGAGAAGCACTTCATTCCTGCGTTTATCTGAGGGTTTCAGTGTTTGCTTTGGTGTTTGTCTGTAGGACTCGCGCCTCATCCTTGATTCAACTGAAGGCATTGAACAGAAGAAGGACATGCAGCTGAATTCAGGATGGATAGGAAACAAGAGCACAAGCACAATTGGAAGACACAGTGCACCAGACAATGGGCTCCTTCAGTCCAGCGGAGCCATAATGACCGACAGCCAGAACGCCTTCTTTTCCTCCCAGTACGGTAATCAGTTTGGTACTGGACAGTTTGGTGGGAATCGCTTTGGTGCCACCAATGTGTCTTTCAACAATGGACAGCTCTTCCAAGACTCTTCTGTTTATAAGACCTGGCAAACGAATGGCTGCTATATACAAGAGGTAAACATGTTTTGAAGTTCTTTTGTTGATGCGTTTGGATGAAACCAAATTCTACTTAATGGCAGCTCTAGGATTGTACTACTTATATGAATAAATGTGTAACAAGGATATACACTCACCTAAAGGATTATTAGGAACACCATACTAATACTGTGTTTGACCCCTTTCGCCTTCAGAACTGCATTAATTCTACGTGGCATTGATTCAACAAGGTGCTGAAAGCATTCTTTAGAAATGTTGGCCCATATTGATAGGACAGC
>JAODOY010005230.1:0-32202 GCA_025399855.1 Forbesichthys papilliferus | reverse complement strand
CCCCCCCCTGTATGGGAACCATAGATGGGAACAGGTACTGTACATTTGTTTACTGAAGCGGCAAAGAGGCTATACTGCATGCACCAGCTTGTTCTCTCTCCCAATGTGGCTCTCTCCCTCAGTATATATCTCCCTTTCTCTCTCTCTCTCTCTCTCTCTCTCTATCTCCGTCTCTCTCTCCCAGCCTCCATATTTCTCTCTCTCTCTCCATCTCTCTCTCAACCTCCATCTTTTTTTCTCTCTCTCTCTTACTCTGTCTTCCCCTCCTCTTTCTCTCTCTCTCTCTCTCTCTCTCTCTCTCTCTCTCTCTCTCTCTTGGTTGAGGGGATATTGAAATCTAGCTCAGCGCAGAAGGCCAACATCCCCGCCTGTAGGCAGGCGGGTGGTGTTAGGCAGACAGGCGGGTGGTGTTAGTGCGTAGGGAGCTAACACAGAGGGGGGGGTGAGTCACCGAGAGACAGACGAAGGCGCTCCTGATAAGGTCAGGCAGCACACTACCGCCTCTCTGGCAGCTAAATTAGCCCTCTTTATTTACAGGGCATTTTTACCCTGGATGCTAACTGCTAGCGCATGCCCACCTGTGTCTACTGCGGCTTGGCTAGCTGCCACGGTGTGCTTTAATATCCAAACTGCAGCCTTTGAATAAAGCAGCAAATGGATGAAGTAACAGAGGTATTTCAACTATATAATCTTCTCCCATGTCCACACAATAATGCAAGTGGATTGTTGCTTGCTCATTCTCTCTCTCTCTCTCTCTCTCTCTCTCTCTCTCTCTTTTGCTCGCTGTCTCTCTCACACACTCTCTTTCATTGTCTGTCTCTCTCTCCCTCGCTCGCTCTGTCTTTGTGAAAACCACAGGGCAAAGTACCGGCTGGTGGGAGGTTGATTCCTTTCAGATGAATAAATGTGCGATATTTGTGCAGCAGTCCATTAATTTCTCATGACCAAACAGCGAGCAGTGCAATCAGTCTGCAAGTGGGCTCCATTGTGTGCAGAAATTAGCCCTTTTGTTAGAAACAAGGCCGAGCAAGAGAGAACGAGGGAGAGACAGCGAACTCTCTTCAGATGAGAAAACCGCAGGCGGGAAAAAAAAGAAACACAAAGAAATATAACGTCTGTTGCTCACGGCTCACGGAGCCAGGGAGGGACGCGTCACGACTGTCACTGTGTCAAAGCCTTTTGCATCAGCCTGGCGGCGTGCGTTTGCGAGGGCGGGCTTCTTTGTAATGAAAAATGACGACTCGCGGGGGCAAAGACAACCTGCGGGAAACGCGAGGCGACAGTCACCTTTCACTTGGAGAAAAAAAAAGCTAAAATAAAAAAACTAACAACATGCATGAAGACATAAACAAACAACCAACTCTTTGGGGATAGCGGTAAATGAGAACTTCAAAAAGGAGTCATCGAGGTAAGTATGAAAGCACCCTGCTGTGTTATGTTGTTAGCACTGTCATTTAAACTCCCTTGCGGGGACCAGGTGGAGGGGGTCGCGAGGGGGCGGGGTCTGAAAACAGGAAAATAAGTCTGTTGAAGAAACAGAGATAAAGAGATAGACGGGAAAGCAGGGGAAGAGAAAATGCGCAGAGTCTGAAACATCTTCGCAGCGTGGTCCACTTTTAAGCCAGCCGACAGTGGCCTTGTGCTTACAGAACCCTATTGGCTGATTCCTATCGCCAAACACCGTTGGGATGGTGGCCAAGAATATCTGCGAGGAAAAGGGGGGAATATTTTTGGCTCACACACGTTACTACGTGCACGGAATGAGCACAGTGGGACCAAAACACTTACTTGTAGGCAACCGGATGACTGGTGAAGATATTCACATACAGTAGAAAACATGTTTACTGACTGCTCTATTAAAAAGAAGCTAACCGCTTTTAAAATAAACTCAATACAAATGTGTCCCACGGAGCATACCTTTATTTGGCCTGAGATGCTGGTGCTCTAGTGTGACATCTAGTGGTGGAAGGTTGTATAGACACATTTTTAAAGGAAGCAATACTGGATGTATTAGTCTGTTAGCAAAATAACTAATGAAAACAAAATAGTAACATACATAAGACAGAAACAAATTAAGGCAATTATTGAAATAACAGGACATTTTCCATTTATATCGTGTTCATACATTCACATGACATTATCATATAAATCATATATTCATAGTCAAATGCAGGAAATATTGTACTGTAATTGTGTGTCTACACATCAATCAATCTTTATGTTTTATTTATATAGCACTTTTCATACTCATGTAACACAAAGTGCTTCACACTACGTCATTAAAAACAATTCAAAAAGAGTTAAAACAATAAGTAATACCACCACTCGTGTTACACTCATCATCCCAACCCTCCAACCCTCCAACCCTTACACATGTGTAAGCGCAGTTGTGCTCAGAGACTGTGAAGCCATCACATCATTCCTACCTGCCCTGTTTATCTGTTTATTAGGCACGGCGTAGCAGGCAACCACAAATAAAACAACAAACACATTATTACATTTACTTGCTATTGTGCTTTGTCTTAACAGCACTAACCAGTGACGACACCTGAAGCCATTAATACACCGGGCCATCAAATTAATGACGCGCGGCAGAAAGACTACAAATGCGACCTGCTACTATTACAGCCAACAATGGGGCTGAGCGAAAGAAACATTTTAAACATTCAGCAGCTTTTATTCACCCGGTAAGTTCCTTCTCATCCATAAACGTCATCATAACTGCCTTTTAGAATATTAATGTTGAAGACATTCCCAAGGAAGCGATCTTTGTGTGAGTGTTGTTAGGGAGTGCAAGCCTTGCCTGAAAACAGAAACATGCATGTCATACAAACAGAAAAAAAGAAAAAAGAAAAATGCTGATTTTTATTTTCTTTCAAACTCGCCAATCCTGTCAAAACGTAACTGTGTATTTCCAACATATTTGTGATACACTATCATCTCACCTGTGTCCATCGCTGCTCTTGTATATTACGGTAAAGATGTCAGTTCAATGTAGCTCTACTTCCCGTCTCTGTGTAGGGCTATCTGGAAATATGTTCCAGATAGCCCTACCCCCCCCCCCCCCCATGGACATTTGGAATGAATAGAGTCACATGGCCAAAGGGAAAGTACATGCATACAACACATTCAGCGAGGCCTAAATAGAAGATAAGGGTGCAGGACTCATCACGGGGGGTCTAAGGAGGGTCCTGGCAAGGCGGGGATGCCGCTAGATAGGTTAATACCCCAACTACAAGGCCCTCACAGGAGGAAACATCCCCAACGCCTTTTCCCGAGTAGCAGCGTCGCAGAAATAATAAAGCCATAGTGACAGGGATGTACTATAGTAGCAGCCCCCTTGTATTGTCATGTTGTTGTTATCCATGTGATTAGTATTGTCTCTAGACTCAGGTCACTATAGTGCAATGCTTCCCAAACTGGGGGTTGGGACCCCCCGGGGGGTCGCGAGTCACAGATAAGGGGGTCACAAGATGATATTCAGAAATTAAATAACATTTTAAAATGATTAAAATTGCATAATTCAGCCATAATTGTTAGTAGCAGTACAGTGTATACATGACGTCGATGTATTCTGCTACTAGCCTGTATTAAAACACTATCAAATAATATCATGGCTGTTATTCTTCTACCACCTCTGGGGATAGCGGGGGTCGTGAGTCTCTGGTGCTGTTATTTTGGGGGGTCACGAGCTGTTTGAGAACCCCCTGCTATAGTGGGTGTAAACGCAGTGTGAGCTACCGTTGTTGCAAATCCGGTCTCCGAGTCGGTTGGTTCAAAATGATGATGGAGATGTGGCAGAGAAGCCCAACCTCTGCGCTCTCGGAAGCACCATAAATGAACCAGGAGGATAGCAAGCAGTAAAGGCTAACAGACACATACGTACATTTACTGTGTAAATGTTCCCTCGACCTGCAGTTTGTTAGCAGAAACAAATATGCTGGTGTGTGTGTGTGTGTGGTGGGGGGGGGGAGGGGGGTCGAAGCAGGAGCGTGTGAGATGGATGGAAATGAGGTCCACCATTGGAGCCCCCTGCAGTGCAAACGCTCTGAATGATAGACTAGCCCCCGGACGGCTAGACGGAAGGGTGAGAGAGAGAGAGGGGTAGGGAGGGGGGGGAAACAGGGGTCTGGACGGAGGGAGAGGGAGAGAGAGAGAGAGAGGAATAGAGAGAGACAGAGAGTGGGAGAGAGAGAGGGGGATAGAGGGAGGGAGAGGGAGATAGCTACTGTAGAGAGCGATAGGGAGAGAAAAACACCTTTGCTCTACAGTTGGCTGAAAAACAGGCACATTCTCACACACACACACACACACACACACACACACACACACCTCACACTGTGCCTGCCGCCTGCTGCTCTCTTTCTGCGAGAGAGAAGCGCTACACACACACACCTCACACCTCACACATTCACTACACACACACACACCTCACACATTCACTACACACACACACACACACACGCACGCACACTCGCTCACTACACACACAAACAAATAAATGAATAGCGGAGGAAGCAAAGACACACACCATTGCACTCAACAGGCCCTGCTTTAAAGCAGATGAATTCAGGACGGGTGTGTGTGTGAAGCCAATGAATATCATTCAGTGCCTTCTCTTGGGCGGTGGGACGCTACAGCCTGCTCCCCTCGTCCAACTCACAACCATTAAGAGGAGGCGGCGTGCTTTGTGTTCCAGGGCATTAATGCAGCAAGTGAAAGAGGCGTCTTGGCTATTTGTGTAAGCCTTCCGACGCCTCTTCTATCGTACCAGACCAGGAATATGCACGCAGGCAGCGGCCTGTCTCTGTAGATATTGCTGCTTTTACATTCCCGGTCATTCTGGAGCTGACGGCACGGCACGGCACCTTTTCTTGAGCACGGTGTATTCAGCAGTGCCCTGGTGTGTGCGTGATGCTGCCCAGGGTCAAGAGAGCCACGCTCGCATCATGGTCGGAGAACACACGTCTTCAAAGGGGGGTTGACGTCACTCTCATCTGTACTGAATCAAATCCCCCTTTAGATATCTTGCACCCACCACAAATTGCCTTCTAGTGCACTTCTTATAGCGGGGGTGGGGGTGGGGGGGTAATTGGAGGGGTAATTGGGCTACAAAGGGATTAAGGAAAAGCAGTTCCTAATAAACACTTACATGTGCGTGTGTATATGTGCTTTGTCCAGTCAGGTGCCAGATTCACCTTAAGACAGAATGGTGCTGCTGAAATGAATCCCTTTTAACAGAGGAGAATAAAGGCACAATAAAGCTACTGTTCAGGTGAATCATATTTGAAATAAAATGGTGAATGTGAGCATCAACTGAGTTCCTAGCACTCCAGGAACAGTAACCACGGATACAGAGCCACAGTAAATACAGGTTGAGAAAAAAAAAAAAGAATTGCTGTGAGCCGCGACGGCCTATCTATTTGATCTCCCTCTTTCCATTTGCATTAGCACTCACATCAGCCCTCGTGTTGCAACCTCATTCAGACCGCCAGACAGCCAGTCCAAACAAACCCAGTTCGATTCAGCGACGCTAAAGAGATGGGTGTCAGAGCGAGAGATGGAGAAGTCGGGCATCTGTCACGGTGCCGAACCGCTTGGCCGAAATCAAAGGGAGAACCGGGTCCTTCAAAGGACAGCCTTTGCTTCGTCTGGGACCAGACGTGCTCTGGGGATGAGAGGCCACAAGGGTTATATTGCTGTGCTCTCCTGTCCCTTTGTTCTCTGTCTTAAGGCAGAGAGAGAGAGAAAGAGAGAGAGAGAGAAAGAGAGAGAGAGAGAGAGAGAGAGAGAGAGAGATGCGGGGGTGAAGGAAGGGTCAGTCATCCCACTCCCACCCAAATGTTGATCAAACACTTGTTTGTTGCTCTCCCTCAGTGTTTCCAGACAGCGGGGGGTAATGAGGGGTTGCTGAGTCCAGATGCCGATCGTTTCTGACGCGATTACGTATGCCTTCCGGTCCTTACTCCCTGTATTGGCCGGACGGCCACGAAAGCCCCCCCCCCCGCTCCCGTCTTTTAACTGGGAGCGCTGTGACTTAGCTGGATGCCAATGCATGAGCTAAATAACGGCGTAATCCTCGGTGCAACACTGACGTGAACCTGCCCGGAACACTGCATCTCCAGGGGCCTTGCAGGTTTACGTATTAAACTTCATATGACAAGGAAGGAAGTTGGGAGGCTCACATATACTGTTCGTTTGCAGAGCAGTGAATAGTAGGCATTTACTAGCGCAACAAAGGGCACTAGAAATGCATTGCAAAGGACGAAGGCCAGTGAATATCGCAGGACAGGACACACGTTTGCCCAGGTACATACTATACATAAACACGACCCAACATGAAAAAAAGATATACATTTCATCAACAACAAAGATACATTGCATTTAGTTGCTTTCCTTTCTAGATTATGAACCGACATTTGTGGCATTTGCACTGGTCGACGCAATTGAAAATGTCAAAGCAATATTTTTTCCTCTTATGGGATTTTCGAAAGATGTCCGACGGATGCTAAGGAATAACAAAGGCCACCGTCCGCCGTTATTGGCTTGGAACAAAAGTGTTTGTCAGATGCATTGATTTTCCTCCCCGTGGTTTCCATTATGTTGATGCATGCAGCATGTAATCTGTCACATACACAACCCTGGCAAGCAGTGCATGATATGTGTCTCACACACACACACACAAGCACGCACGTACGCACGCACGCACACACACACACGCTATATTTTCCGGCCAGGATCTTAAGGCTTTGATGGAGCTGTGACGACAGCTGAATGGAGTGTGCTTCATTTGTGTTCTGTCAAAATACTACTTTAAATTAGGCGTAGTTTGCTGTATTTATGCTAGGTTAGCTTGACCCTGTTATTTTGCAGTTGTGGAAAAACAAAGCAGGGCAAATAAATGACTCTGTCCTATTCATCACTCTCGCTGAAACATTAATCAAACACGATGAGGGGTTGTCAGTCCCCGCTTTCCCAACATAAAGTCATGGAGCTGTGGGGCCTTGTATTTGTACATGTACATGTATGCGTGTTTGATTGAAGATCTGTCTTTAGGCAATGAGGCAGCTTGACTTGCTTTATTCCAAAATAAATTAAACGTTATATTCAAATTGGATTATCTAAACTGTTTTGTACATTAATCCTTTCGAGAAGCCATTCTAAAATAATGCCTTTTGATTCATATTTCAGACAGACAGTCTACTAGAAGATAATGTCTTATGTGTAACAAAGTTAGCGTGGGGAAGTTTGAACAGTCTAATTTGTTTAGTGTGACATACAATATGAGTTTTCATAATCTGATCCTACAAATGTATTTTCTATTCATTTATTAATTAATTTATATTTTACTGTTTGCAGAAGAAGGGATAGAATATGAAAAAAAGAGGGGATTGTGAGTAAAAGTGTGAACCTTCTCTTTTTATACGGGGTTGGGGGGAACGGGTCATAAATTAAAATGTTCTTAAACCACTGTTATACTTTGAACCACCTACTTAAAATGCCAACTTGCAGGGCTGCTGAACAACTTACTGTACATTAACATCCATTTTCTATATGCACCACTAAGATGCAAGGGAGCATTACTGTAGGGATATGCACCACATTTGCAGTGCTGCATTCGTGTGCATTGGGTGCAAAAGAGGCACATTGTTTATACAAAATGCCTGGCCCTAGATGTCCTTTGTAACGTTTGTCCCGTGATATAGCATTAATTAACTCCACAGAGGAAAATGTAGCTTTGCAAGGGGCCATAAACATTCTCCATTAAAGGACATCTAATTAGAAAGCGAGTTACAAGGGCTTGAAGGAGACCACAACAAACACAGTGTAATTGTCCAACCGAGTACAGAGGAAAGCAAACACTGGAGCTCCCGCTATAAGGTCATAGAATGCAATGGAAAACACCACCCAACCCCCTTCCCTATCCGACTGCAGTTTCCAGTTGATGTTTTTCCTCCTAAAAGAAAAAGGTCATGGCAGTTTCAGCCCTTGGTGTACTAAGGAACGCCACTGCCATCAATTAGCCTTATCTATCTGTCGTTACTAGGAAACCCAAGTACCACATGTTCACTGTGCGACGTTGTGAAATGTTTGCTCTTTATTTTCAGTCGAGGAAGATACTGGTATAGAGTTGCCTTTCGTTGAGGTGTCATGCTGCACTCAAACAGTATTTTTAAAACTCATCCAACACTGGAAAGTTTACCCAGGTCTTCTGATGTAATGGTAAAACCAGGCGAATTGCATTTGATGCAAGCATGGAGAATATGGTGACATATTCACGCCTGTCTGCAATCTCATGGCTTTTAAACCCTGTGATTGATCATTAATTGTTAGGGAACCAAGAGTGGACAAAACCCCCCGGCGTCCATTGACAATTTTATCTGCTTACCTGCAATTTTACCCACTTTTCCCTCAAACATCAGAGCTGCTTACAGGAATGGATAACATGCTCCCCATGGCAGTAAGTCCGTTCAGAAAACAATGTGTGTGGGTGTAGTTTAGAAAAGTATGGCATTAGTACGCGCCGTGCCTGCTCAAGAGACACACTGAAAAACAGAAAGCTAAATAAACATTGCAACTTAACTGCAGACCTCACACTGTATGATAACTATATGCGTGCATGGCGCAGTATTTGGTAACCACAAAAGGATATGTGATGTCTGTGTGTACAGTATATCTCCCACAGCTCTAAATGTAGCTCTACAGTAGATGTCTACATTTGGAGTGAGAGGGTTAACTGTAAATTAAAACACTACTCTCAACTTTCATGAATTATATTAAGATTGTTTTCAGAGACAACTGCTACTGCTTCTCGTATACATAATTGGAAATGCATTGCTATCTCGCACTCGAGGCGTTTCATTGTTGCCCTGGCATTGTGTGGTTGGATGCCTGTACCCTAATGCTCAAGGTGTTGCATTTACACATATTTCCTCTCACTTTCTGGTCTGATGCCTTTCTCTTCTGCCTCTGTGACCTTTACTGTGCCTTATAGTGTCTTCCTGCCTCATCTCATTGTACTCATTGTCACCGACTGATAGAGTTATTCTGCTTTTTTGTACATTCTGTTCTGTATCCCTAATATTGGTTATTCGTCTGCATTAAACGGCTTTGATTTTGAGTCTCCTCGCCCCTTCAGAGGTGAATTACTTTGTTGCTGGTCCATTCTAAATAAGGGTTTGTTCTTGAGTGACCTGATTAGTTAAAAGGTTAAATAGAAAACCTCTCCGCTGAAAGAGAGAGAGAGAGAGAGAGAGAGAGAGAGAGAGAGTGAGCGAAGGAGATTGAAGCAGACGTGACATATTAGCAGAGACACCTGCTCACAATTGGAGTTATGATGCTGTTGGAAAGCAAATTAATAAGAGATGGAGGTCATGTTTGCTAATATGGAGTCTCCATTCGTCCCCTGGGCGTTGTGGGAAGTCAGTCAATGGGAGACAAAGGCGGGGTTGTGTGCAAAGAAACAGACCCTTGGGTGGTGTTGGCAGCTTGATACTAACCTCTTGGAAGGTGTTGCCAGCTCGATACTAACCTCAGAGGCCCCTGAGCCAATGGTAAATGAGGTGTGCTTGTTATAGAAGTAGCAACTTGTAGACCTTCCAAAGTGCAGCCCAGGATCATAGACGATATTGATTTGCCCTCTCGCGAACTATCGAATGCATCGTCTTGAAGAGGATCGCATCGGTGTCCTGGTGTTGGTGGTGTTGAGCCTCTGTCTCATGACGTCATACTGTATGCTTATCCAAAAACTTTGTAATAATGTAGATAAATCTGCAGTGAATCCTTATCGAAATACCAGTACAAGAAAGCAGCAAGGATTTTGAATACATTATCTGTGGGTATTCATAAAAGGTAGATGTTGTTCGTGTTATGTGGCACTATATCAGATTTACAATCTAGTTCCTTTATAAGCACCTATTCGTGTTATGAATCCTGTTTTTGCAGAAACATATGTTTAAGTTGTATCAGCCTCTAGACAAACTGTATACTGCAATCCTTAAAAGAGAAAGCATACAAGTGATATTGCACACAAACCAATTATAGCCTACATCAAACAAACAGTGCATCTGGACATGGTAGCAGTATAAATGTTCCTTTTACACTGCAGGCTGTGCCAACGTGGCAATATTGCATTGCACTTACAGTATCTAGACTATACAGCAGTCCTGGAACCATTACCATTGACATGTTACATATCCCGCCTATAGAGTTAACCTTGTAATCATCATTGGTTGTGTTTTTGTCAGGAAGTAGAATGAACATATTGAAGAAAAAAATGTTTTCCACTCCATATATCTCTCACCAATCAGAATTAGAGGTATATTTTCCGTGACATAGCGAAATGCAATCACAGCCATCTGTGTTGGTGTTTGTTCTCATAACCGAATCCTTGTTATGTTTTTCACCCAGATGGAATAATCCTCTGACACAGAAAATAACACCTTTTCCCCCTCTCTGTCTCACAGCACAAGTTGACGACCTCCCACTAGAATTTAAAACACCTGCCCAGACCCTCTCTCTTTAAGACACTAAGACACTAAGGGACAGGCTAATACTAAAGGAGGGACAGTTTCAGTGGACTGAGCTATTGATTCACTTGCTGTGACCGCAAATACCGTATACATAATAAGCCTATGCTTCAAGTCCCCTCAATAACCCTTCTAAGCCCTGAAATGGCCTTGCCGTTGTCTACAATTCATGACTATCAGCGAGGCAGACTGATATGTCAGGGGCCATAGGGGACCAGGGGATGGTAGATGCAACAAACCGCCCACCAAAAAATGTAATAGGTTTTCTAGAGGATTTAGCCAGTGATACAGGAATGCAAAAGTATTATTCATGTTCCAGACAGAGGATCCTCAGGAGGGATTGTGCATATTTAAGGGGATTTTCTGGGCCCTTCTTTTTTGAACGCTTCTGACAGGCTGATCTGTTGGTGACCTTCAAACACAGGGGGGAGGGAGAAAGTCAAAGATGGCTCTGATTGTGCAGCCCTGCAATATGATTAGGAATATCTTAGGATCCTATGCAGCTACTGTTGTGAGCAGACAGAGGATTTTTCTTTCTTTTGATCCCCTACCTATGTTTAGCTACTTTCCCTGTGAAGGGAATGTTCCTTTATTCCAGGAAGCGTGAATAACTTACACTAATTGTCATTTTTGGGTGAAGTATTTCTTCTGCAGTACAGTAGGTCCAATTCTCTTGTGGTGGGAATATATAAAAAAAAGTCAGAGGCTGTCTGCATGAAATCCCTCATCTTGACAGAGATACCAAGTTAAACTGTTTTATCGATGCCTTTGTGCAACTGGACACTCAGCATATGTGAATCACTAAAGAAAGCTTAAGGAAAGGGCGCTTAAGGGAATGCTGACCGATATGTTCTCACACGCACACATAAACGCGCGCACACACACACACACATAAACACGTGCACAGAAACACACACAACACACAAACACGCGTGTATAGGCCATTATAATTAAATGTCCATTACAATAAATAAAGCAAAACAAAGCTGTCAAAACTGTAATCAAATAAAATAACCGGTTGTAACTGGCAAAATCTTTTTTCTTTTTTTTTCTTAAGCAGAATCTTTCAACTTGTCTGTTATAAAAATGACATACTGGCAGGTGCAAAATAATACATGTAAAAAAGCATTAATATAAAAATTATATTTAGCCCTTTATTTACTACCCAAAAAAAGGCTTGTTGACACTTTAAAACCAAGTTGGAAAATAATTGCCTTAGTACTGTGAGGAGAGAGAATATGAAGAATACCCCTGTCTGTCAACAGATGCATTTGCAATGCTGACATGATTTATTGCTCACTGTCCATGTCTGTCTTCCACAAAAGGCACTATGGGAGACAAAAAGCACTGAATTATAAATCTACATATTTATTGAAGGGCCATTTCTTTATTCATGGTTATTACAGTTGAAACCGCAACAAATCTAATACAAATATTGAAATAGTTTGAAACTCAGGACACATGTTGAGTGAATAGGACAAAAAACAATGGCGTGGTGAGGGTAATATTTTTGAAGAAGCAAAGTGAGACAATACAAAGAATCTCTGTACCGTGGTGGGGGAGCCCCCGGGACTTGCAAACGCCTGCCAGACTGCACACCACCCATATGCATAACATCCTCATCCTCATAAAATACTCCCTTATAACATGCCGCAAACAGTAAATACAATATGATAAAGCAAGTCATTCACAAATACAATTTGAAGATGAGATACATAGTGCTTATTGCTATCACGTGTGGTACAAATGCTTGTAGTCTTTGTCAATATGGTCATGCTACACATTGTTAGAACAGTTTGATTATCCACAATTATATCGTTCAGTTAGCCTAGGAAACAACGAGCAGCGATATAACATAATTGATTCATATTTACCGACATAGAAGGCCTGTGTAAACAAAACTTTACATTTGAAGCGACCATGAAGTCAGAATGTGTCCAAAACTGTCTATTTCTCTATTTATTTATATAATTTTTGTCCATCAGGGTCCATCGATCAAAAGAAAGCGTTTTTTCATACAAATTAATCGAATCGAAGTCCATTAGGCCTGCTCACTCTCTTTAAGGAGAAGTACTAAAGCGCCTCTGCCTACTCGGGATAGTCTTGACTATCCATTTGACACATGACCGGACGCTAGCCAAATGTGATTGGATAATCGTGCAAATTATTTTTTACCAAGGGAAGTAAACGCGGCTTGGCCTGCTCTGCGATCGATCACTTCAGTAATAGTGCAATATCGTGCTTCACCACACATGGGGCAGCAGTGGGTACGATGGGGAAACCGTTTATCCAGACGTCACTGGTTCGAACCCCGCAACCTCCTCACCAAGTGAGCAAGACACCTAACCCTAACCGCTCCCAGTAGTCAGGTGGCACCTTGCACGATACCTAACCCTAACTGCTCCCAGTGGTCAGGTGGCATCTTGCACGATACCTAACCCTAACCGCTCCCATCACCATCCATCGGTGGAGGAATGGGTGAATGTGAACCAATATTGTATGATGCTTTGAGTGGTTGGAAAGGAGCGATATAAATGCAGTACAGTTTGAGGGGCACCGTTTCACTCATTGTAGGTTGCTAAGCTACTATGAGAAACGGAGAAGAGGTCGCATTAATCCTGTGCTGTTCCTGCGATGAAACGAAATAACCAATACTGTTATGAACAAACAAAATGTGATTAAAATGGCAACTACATTCTGAAAGATCATGGAAAGCTTCGCTTGGCCTCTGAGAAAACTCGCAACCGGGCAAGGATAGTGTTTATGGGGTTTGACTGAAATCACATGAGTGTGATCTGGCCTAAGGATCCTTGAGCATCCTTGCCTGAGTTGCACGGTACTCATCTTTACTCTTCCTCTCCACAGAATTGGCAAATTAACCAATCCCAAGTCCCGCACCTTTCACCTGGCAACAGCATAGCAGGACATAACAGGAAAACAGACAATTGACGTTCTGTCAGAGTCAAAAAATGCTCAACTGTTATTGGAGGACAGGCGGAAAGAGCAAGTCACCAACCCTCCCCTCCTAAATATGGAAACTAATCTATCTGAGGCACAACAGGCAACTTCCTGACTGACTCAAGTAATCTGGTACTTTTGTAAGAGGAAGGCTAATGGTTTTATTTAGTACCAGTGTGGAAAACCATTGGTATTCGAAAGAGTCAAAATGGCACAGTAATAAAACCCTATTCAACACAGGGTTCCATGTAGCAGAACACGATGAATCATTTTCCTTCGTTCACAACCACACAAAATGAAAAAATTGCCCCGGTTTATGCCTGTCGAAAGAAGGGGTGCCTTTTTTCGATTCACGGTATTGGCCTGCACCCTTCAGCCATGTCACAAGAATATCACACAGAATCACAAACCAAGAAATGCTTGTTTGATCAGCAGTTTACAGTCTGCTGCTCTATGCCTTCCCAAATCTGTTGTAGCTGGTTGAAACGTTACACTGGCTCACGCTTGAAACCACTAGCCTGGCAAATATTTGTTTACAGTGTAGCCTATTGAAGTCACGTGACTTCCATCTAGGTCTTGCTGTAATGAGTTCTGCTGAAAGGTTAATTTTCCAAGCGACATATCAGATGACGGTATAGCCAACTTTTTCCCAGTTTCTCATCCTATCCTATTTATCTGGCACCAGTAAGGCAAGTCTACTTGTCCAGTCATTACAGCCCATCAATAAAGACTGATGCTCTGGTATGTGGACCTATTACGCTTATCTAATCCATCATTGTTTGCACTAAATGAGTGGAGTAGAGCCAGAGAAACCCATCTTTGGAAATTAGCTTTACTTTTTCACAGTACAGTATATAGACAATAGTTCTCAAGGTCTAAAATACAAACACTGCCACTTGACAATCAGTGCCCTGGGCTGGGGTTCGGCTTGTGTTTGAAGTTGTCTGGCAGGTACTGTGTAACCCAGTGGCAGCTGGATGAAAAGCATCTTTAAAGCCGCCTGAAAGCCTTTACGTGAAACCTACTTAGCTGGACCTCAGCAGAACTGTATCATGCAGCCGAGCTTGCCCTCCCAAGCTCCAAAACGTTTCGCAGTGGAAAATGGTGGTGGAAAAACCTTATGCTTTCTAGCTCACACTGTTACACTTCTCTCCTCTTAAATCTACTTTTGTTATGTGGCTAGATAATGGGCTCCTCAGAGGAGAGACAGGGGAAGGGGGGGGGGGGGTGTTTGGAGAGGTTTTACTTGGGGTGTCTATAGTGAAAGCTTATTCCCTCCTTCCATCTTATTCGATTCAGAAATAAGATGATTGCAGCGTGTGGGAGACCACACTGTCAGAGCGAATGCATCAGACATCAACCACTTTCGGTCCTTTTAGCATCATTTTGTGTAGGAGGGTTTGATTAGAGAGAATGGGTGAAAAAATAGGACTCGCTCCTTTAATGTTCCTGCTACTCTATTCAGGGTGGCTGGTTCTTTTGTGTGTTACGCAGCTTAACACGTGTAACTGTGAAATTAAAACATTGTGAAGCAGTATACTGTACCCAGCTCTAATAAGATGAATATCAGGCATGTTGTACATTTGGTCAAATTGAGCATTCTTAAACCACCCATATGAAAATTCAAACTAGCCAGCAATGCATAGTAAACGCAGTTTGCTTTGTATTAGCATGTCAAATAACTGTACATAACATCCTTTTGGAGATTGTGGGGCAAACAATATGTAGTCAAAATTGACCAGAAACCTGGAAATGTACACTAGGAGTAAAAATATACCTCTAGTCTCTCTTATCTCTCTTCTCAATGATCAGGTTAGTCAATGGCTTGGACAGGTAAAGACGGAGAAATGTTATTTATAGCGAAAGGCATGTGTTGGTTGGTTCAGTGCCTGCCAGTCAGCCAACATTCCTCAGAGGAAACACACTTAGCTCGTCATGATACTAGCAGCAGAGACCTTCATCCAGCAGTAAATACTTAATGATGCTTTTTGTCTGGCAGGTAGACTGAGGCCTTGATTCTCGATAAGCTGGTTAGAGATCAGCCCAGGCAGTGAATCATTCCAATTTAAGATTGTGGCACTTTTAATCTTCCAATGTCATTTTTGCCTCCAGAGACTTGCTCTGTACGAACCAGTGCAAACTGTTATTAATCGTCAGTGCACAGGCAATTTCTCTAAAAGCTGCTATTTGTTTTTTATGGCTCCATTGAGGGAGGTGGGTATGGCTGTATAGAGGCAGACTGCAAACAAGGTATGCAGGGAAGGCAAGTTATGTCCTTGTCAGCACTCAGTGTTGCTCTCGCCTTCTCTCTCTCTCTCTCTCTCGCTCTCTCTCTTTCGCCCTCTCTCGCCATCTCTCTCTCTCCTTCTCTCTCTCTCTCTCTCTCTCTCTCTCTCTCCCCTTAGAGGATTAAAAAGAGGAAAGAGGGGAGCTTTCAGAAGGCAAACTGAGCAAACGGGAGCGTCAGCATGATTTTGGCTGGACTGAGAAATTACTGTTGAACTGGAATGCCACTATATCTCACTTCTGTGAGCTGGGCTTGTGAAATAACAGCAGACCGTGGATGGTATATGTTAACATCCACGTTAATGAAGCTATTTAAAAATAATATGGTTTGTTTAGTACGTTTCACACTTTGTATGAGCATGTACATCCACGTATTTGTCTTTCTGTTTTCCCTTGACAGTCTATAGGTCACACTAATGAAGCTATTTGCGAAATATACCAGGTTTCTACCTTAGTTGACTCAAAATTCATTATCATTTCCTGGCCCTAATGATGTATAGCCAGTAGTGAGGTGCCTTTGTGTGCGGAAGGCTCTAGAAAGATCATTCGGCAGGTGGGAAAACAGCGAAGGGAAAACCCATCAGTCACAGTGCAGTGAATGGGGGCTGTGTAGCGCGGCGTGCCTTGATGAATACAGCTGGATGTTTTCCTCCACCCCGGCAGCATCCGCACGCCATCTTCATCATCATCATCATCATCATCATCATCATCATCATCGTCGTCGTCGTCGTCATCATGTTGTCCCTAGTTTGATCTCCAGCTCATTTAGCAGACCACCGCCGGCCCTGGCAGCCATCGTTTGCTGTGAGGGTGGGGGGGAGACAGCAATTATGACATCATTAGAGAGTAAACCCGTATCTGCAGCACAGCGCACAGGATTCGGCTGCAAAAGAGGAAGAAAAAGAAAACGCTATACTGTAGCATAAGAGAGACTCTGTGGCAGAGACAGTTGTCCACCAATTACCGTGAACCGAGAAAACAGCCATTAGGTCCCGGCCATTAGGTAGTATAGGGAGAGTGGGCCTATTGGCGTTAACGGTTGGTCAAGTTGTGAAAGTTGTACATTTACGGCAGGATGTGCTAGGTGACGTTGACGGCCGTCTCTGCAGCTGCTTGCTTCGTTCTTCTGATAACCCACTGCTTTAGTGCAACTTTAGTTCATTTTATAGCGTATATGTGTACTGTATTGTTGCCCATTTACACACAAACAAGCAATGCGTGGAAGGATGGAGAGATGCCCAGCGCAAAGACACTGGTGTTTTGCCTCAACGTCGTTTTAGATCTGTGGGCAGGTACAGGACCTATTTGATTGACATGTCCCTAACTCTTCCTTTCTGAAGCGTTTAGGGCAGAACATCTAATACCTTTATGATTGCAGTGTGTGTGAGATTGTGCGTGCACGTACAAGAGCTTAAATGTAGACCCACTGGTGATCTCAAATACTATAGCAGTCGTAGTCATTATCAACAGATGGCTACATTTTGTTTTCCACGTGTTCTAGTGTGTGATATGAAGTGACTTAACCTAAAATAGTATGTCAGATATACGTGTCTGTTAGACACATCCATCTGTCCATTGAAACTGTTTTAAAAGGGCAGGCGCTTTCCAAAAATACTTGGCAGGTGATTGGACAAACCTGTGAACCAGTAGTAAGTGTGAAAATGATTTTCCACTGAGAAAGGTCTCTGCTCTTCTAATAAACTCTAACAAGACGTTAACATCTGCAGGACCCGTCATTGTTGTTGGAGTTGTTTTCAAGTCAACTTTGTCACACCTAACCACGCCCATAGCTAACAATACGACGCTGTTGCCATGCACTTGTTTACCGGCCTGAAACATGATTTCCAAGCGAGGCTAAGTCATACTGAAGCTCGCGAGATGAGGATGGTCTCGCAAATGATACATGTCTTCCAGCGGCAGGGCAGTTGGCGGGAGGATACTTCATATGAGCACAGAGTCATGAGACCTGGCTCAGAAAGCCACAGCGTATTGATCCTCATACATTACAGAGGCAGCCGTGAAGCCTGCAGATATGCATTGCTTGCTCTCCCCTCAGAAGCATACACTGTATGACTATGAATATGCCCTCTGGAGCACAGTGCCAATAATCAGACACGTGCAAATATAAACAACTGTTACGTTACATATTTTCAGTTGTGTGCTCGGGTTGATAATTGTTTACACGACACATTTCGCTACGCTTCACAGCTCATCTGTCATTTTGAAAGTCTCCAGGGTGTCGGATTTGAGAGAGGTCTATTTTTAGGTTGTAGTAGTACAACGGTGTCCCTCCGTATGGTATGACATCGCTGGCTCTTTGAGCATCTTGCGGCCCTCTCTGTGGGGGGCTGTCTGGCGCTTTCCTCACCCAGAGGCCAATGCCACGTGAACCAGAATGTGTGAACAGTCGCCCCGTAGTCCCCACTGGGGCACAGCACCGCCCTCACGCCAGCAACAGCCTCTTCCACACAACACCTGCCGCCTTTTTTGTGGTACTGCTGCACCTATCAGTCTGTCAACATGTCCCTCTTTCGTTATATATTTACATTCCTCCGTCTATCCAAATCCATTCTGCGCGCTCATTCACGCAGGCAGGAAGATGTTGGCTGTACCCTGGCGCAAACATCCCCCGCATCCCCCCCCCCCCTCCCTCCCCCCTCCCACACACGCCCCCGCCGTCGTCCGTGTATGACAAACTGTGTATGTGCAAATTGCTTTCATTTTCAGTGAGACCGCTGTGTCCCCTGTTAACTTGAGAGATGCAGCCGCCTTCCTGGGCGCGCAGGGTTCAAACGCACAGGGACGGCACCTGTATGCAGCCTGGGTATGCTTCTCAGGCACACCAGGAAGCCGCAGATAAAACCTGGGGTGATCCATGGAGACGGATGGAGGCTTTTGTTTTCATTTTGACTAAAGTGAAAATCGTCTCCGCTCACATTCACATCTGTCTATTTTTTCTTAGAGCGGGGGTGTGTGTCTGGGAGGGGTGGGGGGGGTCTTGCCATCTTGGGTTTGTTAATTGCGATGTTTTGCAGGCCACATCAGTGCGACACAGGGACAGATGGCGCTTTATATATCATTAACACCTCCCTGCATGGGGCAAAGGTCAACTCTTCAGGCAGGTGAAATTACTGTGATATACATGGTTTTTAATTATAGCTGTTTCCACCAGTCTGGACCATGTTTTCAGTCTCCTCCCGATTTATGTTTTTCTGGTTATCTGGTTCTGATTATTCATGTCATGCTTTTGTTTTTTTCTTTCGTGTTTCCCAAATTAAGAAGTTGGCACAAATGTGAAATTATTGTCAATGACATCAATGGCATCGTGATTGATTAATTAATTAATTGCACACCCTTCTAAAAACACCAGTTTGTGCTGGGAGAACATCGCTAACATACTATAGGTAAAGAATTGTTTGACACAGCACACAGTATACAGCCGCGGAAAACATAAAGAGACCACTGCACATTCTGTAAAATGTAACAGTATACATAAACTGTAAAAGTGAAAACTATAACATACATATAACAATGAATAAATAATAAATACAAATCAAAAAATGCACACATGTACAGTAAGTAAAACAAAATCGCAGCGGTCTCTTATTTTTTTCCACGGCTGTGCATCCAAAAAAGATCAAAGCTCTTAAACGTTACAGTAAGTTAGTAAGTTAATGTGTGTGGAAGCAAGACATCAAAATAGCCCATCTACAGCATGGCAAATATCAAAGACTAGTTGCTAGCATCAGGATACAGTAGCCTACAGTTCAATACCCAGAGAACGTCTTATTCTGGAATGAGAACTGACTACGGCACAGATGCAAAACTCCTGTACCGACCTTTTGGTGAATATTTCATTGATACTTTGCCCTGAAAAATGTATGACAGCCTATCTGGGAGCGTTCGCACAGGCACTTAGCTGGCCGGGGAAGGGGGGGGGGGGCGGTGTCGGAGAGTGGGCATGGAGAGTACAAAGACACAGTGAGGGAAGAAGATTACCGTTATACTTTTACATAACGGGGGGAAATGGCTGCTTTTAAAAGGTACCCACGTGGAGAGAGGGTGCCTGTGTGTGTGTGTGTGTGTGTGTGTGTGTGTGTGTGTGTGTGTGGTATACGGTTCTCTGGGTGTGTATTGTGTTTGACAGCCTGTGTCATAAGCAGAAGCGTGACCTGTGTGTGTGTGGCATGTGTGTGTGCGTGCATGTGAGTAAGTGACTTTACATGCATGCGTGTGTGTGTGTGTGTGCCCGTGCCTCCCTGGTGCCCTGACCCTGCAGCAAGGCACAGCTGGCCTGGGCCAAGGGCAGGAGGACCACTGACCCACAGTGACCCCCACTGTGTGACTTGCACCCTGCTTTGTGTGTGTGTGTGTGTGTGTGTGTGTGTGTGTGTGTGTGTGTGTGTATGTGTAAGAGGAGTGTGTGTGTGTGTGTGTGTGTTAGACAGAGAGAGAGAGAGAGACTACACATTGTGTGTGTAAAAGCATGAATGTGTGCTTGTGTGCTCACAACACGTGTGTGTGTGTGTGTGTGTGTGTGTGCACAGGTGCGGAAATAATAGCACACTTGCAAGCCTTCCTTTACCCTCCCATGTAAATCAATGGATATGTTCTGTCGTTGATTGCCACCAGATTGCCCGAGGTGTTTGCTTGCACTTGCAGCCAGAAGAAACCTGCGCTTTAATATAAAGTGAGGTCAGTGCAGTCTGGCTGCAGGTACGCAATATGCCTGTTGTAGCAGGTTACCCTAGAGACAGCCATTATTACATGCCGGCCAGACGTTATCTCCGCAGATTTATCTGGATAATGAGAAAAGGCTATAGCAACAATGCACTGTACTGCCTGGCCAGCGACGCTGTGTGCTGTGGGGTCCACTGCTGACCTCCATTCATCTGCACTTACACAAATCTTGCGTCTGTGGGTCGTCCTTGCGCGCTGGCAACAGCAGACATGGCAGACACCTTTTACGACACTAATTGAGAGAAACATATTGCAAAGTCGCATCGCCTTAACACCGCTCCCTGGTCTTAGTCTCAGGTTTTCGTCTTTCTTAACGTTTGTTATCGTTTGTTATCATTTATGTATTTATTTATTTATTTAGCACTTTGTGTCTTTGTGTGTTTATTCATTTGTTTAACTCTTTTGCACCAATAGCGGGCATGCAGAGTAGCTCGATGCTGTCTATAGAGGTCGGTAGGAGATATTGAGAAGAAACATTACACCTGATATGCTCATGAAAATGCACTGATGAGATAACCACGCATGCCATTATCTTCCACAGATGAGAGGGAAATTACTCACTTTGAGCTTTTTAGTAAGGGAAATATCCATTATAGATGAAATTAAATAATGCTTGCAGTTACTTGCTTTGCTGATTTTCTAAGTTGCTTTGCAAAAACCTCAGTTAGTTTAGCAGTAACTGTAAATCTGCTGTTAGTTTGTACATTTAGACATGACATTTGTGATTTTGTGATACTAATGCTGCTTTCAAGTCCAACTTGGAAATAGCACTTGAACGACCACTCAAGTTGTAATTCCTTCCTATAGTGGGAAATGAAGGAAAAAATGTTGATACCTGAGTTGGTGACCTTCAACCATTCCGCATGGCAGAAAATATAATTGTTTATAAATGATTTTGATACTTGCGACAGTACAGCGCATGTATAAAGGAGAAGAGGAGTTTTTAAATGAATGATAATCTGTTACAGCTTTGTCAGAGACCATTAACAGCCGGGTTATAGAGAACACACGCTAACTTCGTTCAAGTTCATAGTTGAATACCCAGCCAAATGGCAAAAACATTTTTTTACTACAGTAAATATTTCCATCTTTAATAAAAAAAATATTTTTTTTGTTAGGAATTAATGTTAAGTGAACTTTTTTAGAAACAAGACTGCAGTGGCCTGATATCGAGCACATCATTACAATAGCACGTCTCTAGTGGCCATTTACTGTATGTGGTAACAGCAGCCATGACCCTTTATATGCATCCATCTGTTTACAGCTACTCATCCATTACATAACTCTTCAATAATTCATGTCCTTGCAAATCATGTGTAAAAGCACTGTAGCCTAACCTAAGCGGGAGACCACCCGTCGGCAACATGAAGGAAACAAACGACCGACGTAGGCTTTACTGTAATAAATGATTATGAGAAAACCAACTGGAGAACTACAATTGATTAAAAAAAAAAACTATGTTTAAAGCAGCCGAATGTATGTTTGTCAGTGAGAGAGGAAAATGTCACTTTTCTGCAGCAGTGCTGGTTGAGTGATGGCTGACATTATCTCACCCAGTGGGCAATAAAGCAAAAGATATTAGCGCACAATACCACACCCATGTGAGGCGGGCAGAGCTCGCCCCAGTGGGGAAACCCCCATTGCTAGAGTGGAGGGAGATTGCGTGAGGGTGGGGGCCTGCGGATAGGATGGTGGGGAGAGACACTGGAGACATTAAAAGATGAAGAAAATATGGCAAGGGCCACAGCGCACAAACCACCGAATTCTCCAGGCTCTGGGGGTTCGAATGCGGATGCCGTGGCAACCGCAACATAACCGCAGAGCACAGAACAATATCCAGTCAACAACGTGGTTGAGGTGGTGAAGCGGCGGGGGCTACAATGTTGTGGTGTAAATGGAGTGTAAAATGTCTTTGTGTGTGTGTGTGTTATCAAGGGCATTTGCATGCAGCTCCCACGCCTGACATGGGTTTGACGTGCCGCCCTCCCTCTGCCACGTTCCAGCGTTCCATTCCTCTGCTCTGCTCTCCTGCTTGCTGTACTGCAGGCAGGGCTATTCAACTCCGGTCCTGGAGTGCCCACACCTTCACATTCCCTGGGTTCAGGATTGTGGAATGTCTGCTACACGTTCAATGAACTGCAAACGGAGATGCAGATCAGACAGGTTGGGTATTGTTTAAATGTTATCTATTCCGGTTCCGATGCCAATTCTGCTTATCGAATCCGGTTCCGATTCCAATATTTTTTGGAGAAGAAATATACATACATATTTCAAGCATTCTCTTGAATATTATTTAATTTGTATCTGTTTTTATTATGTATGTACATTTAGAATTGTTTATACCACAGCTATACTCTTGTATATTCAATGTATTGTTTTATTTTTCATACCTGTATTGTTTCATTGCATTGTTAAGGTGCTATATAAATAATGCTTGATTTGATTTGATTTAATGCAAAACATTATAAAGGGACCAATGATCCTCTGTGGTGTCACACTATGGGGGAATTGCTATCATATCTGAGTATTTTATTATTAAAATTGGGATGTGCTTCCTTATTCACAATGGGTACCCCTTTGGGTCAAAAATATGCTTTGTGTTCCATTGGTCTGGATGTGCCACAGAGTGGAGTCCATCACCCAACAAAGCAAAACACATTTTCCAGACCCTCAAAAGTACTGTCATCTTCTTGGCACAAGGAGAATGTGTTCATGTCTGTTTGATGCGATGGATTTGCTTTTATTCACAAGGAAAATGGTCTGTTGTGAATTATTCTCTCTCTCTCTCTCTCTCTCTCTCTCTCTCTCTCTCTCTCTCTCTCTCTCTCTCTCTCTCTCTTGCTCAATATTGATCGTTCCTCCATCTGACATTTGTAAAGGCAAATACAATACACAGATTATGGCCATTTTTATTGACTTCATCAATTTTTAATGCACTATTGTCCCGTTTTCACGTGATTAGGTACATATCAGTGTTCCTGATAAACTAGGTAGATTTCCTGGTTGGTATCACAGCAACTATATATATAATTGGTATTCATAAATGTATTATTTCTTCTTACTGTAACTAGAGTGACACTGGTACTGACTACATAGTGAGCTCCTTGCCATTGCTACATTTATTAACATTTATGTGGAGAAGTGACTAAAGGAAAAGAACTTTCTGTACCCAGAACAATTGATTTACACCTTGGAGATAAGCCAGATTGTTCAAAATGTCATGCTACACATTAAGGACATCTGCAAGAAATAACCGACATCCATATCTATATATAGCATCATGTCTACATGGTTATTATGTGCTTAGAGCATTATGGCTGCCTATGCTTTTGAAATGCATCATTAATCCATGATATTATTTTATTTGTGACATGACATGATAATGTGACTGATACTTATACGGAGATGATGCCAAAACTCTATTAACAAATGGGACATGCGGCTTTAAGATGGTATTTTTGTACTGTGGCTCCAAATAAAGCTGGAGTAATTTAATATGGACAAAGCGCTTATGTGGATTTCAGACCAGGTAAAAAACAGTAGGAACTGCCTTGAGAGACAAATATGAACTGCTTAAGAAGAAAAGAACTCTGATTATAGTGAGTCTTCCATTATATATATCCAAATATATGAGTGAAAGCCTTTTACATCTATATTTACTTCTACTTTGGTACTAAATATACTAATTATTAATAACTTTGGGTTCCAGACTGATACTCAGGCTGATGTCAAACTAATTAATTGTCACATGCAGCAAAATGCAGTTTCTGCATTTAACCCATCCCTTAAGTGAGGAGTGGGCATCAGCTGTGCGGCATCCAGGGACCAACTCCAGATAGAGGCCAGTGTCACTGGTCACCTGGCACTGACTGGAGAGAGTTAACCTAACATGTTTTAGATAGTCAGGGAATGGGAGCACCTGGAGGAAACCCACACAGGTAAGGAAAGAACATGCAAACTCCACACAGAAATGTCATTTGAACCCAGGAGCTTCTTGTTGTCAGGCCACAGTGCTATCCACTGGGCCACCGTGTTTTGTCCAGTGTAGCTTTTGAGTTCAGGATGTTATCACAATGCTACGTTTCTGTTAGTCTTGCTACCTCGCTTCAAAGGTGTCTCTGAGGTTCTCACACCAGATCCTTCTCTTTTAATTGATATTTCTATGTCCTACAGGCCTGTACTTTGGGTCTAAACGCCTACCTATGAACTCATGAATTTGCACATAAGCGTTGTATTGTGTATGAGTGATGTGTATGTGATGCAGAAGCCTAAAGCTCAAGACATATTTCCCTACGGGACAATAGAGTATACCTTACCTTACCTTACCTACATGCGTCTGTACCTGTCTGTCTAGATGAGCTGTTAGCTTGTCAGTGAGGAAGAGACAGAGAGAAATGATTGTGCTTCTCCATCGGCACAACGGGTGTACGCTTTCATTGTGCCTGCCGTGTGGAAGTGCTGACAACTGGTTTAAAAGATCTTCTTTTTCCCTATTATGTCTGCCAGGCCTGGAGTATATAATCGTATCTGTAACCTATTCACCACCATCTCCATGGTAACTTTTAAACACGTCCTGCAGACATTTCTGTCCATTTTGAACTAAATGAGAACGGATGTCACATGGATGAGATTAAATGAGTTATTTGTGGGGGGGTGGGGGGTGGGGGGGGGGGGTTAAAGACAAAGCATAAACCCCATCGTTTCTGTAAACTCAGCTCCCCGCAGTGACAGTCTAATATGTGTGGCTGACACTACAAACAAAGGTGAATCGATGCATTTCCTGTGGGGTGGAAGCCAAAAAAAACAGGTTGAGAGGCAGACAGAAAAAAATTATGCGGGGGGAGAAGGTGAAGGGGGTGAAGGGGGACTACAGAGACTGGGGGAGATGAAGGTGGTGGCGTAATGGCACAGGGGGTGTATGTGACAGTGTCATGCAGGCTGGTTTCATCGTTATCGCAATCCCAGAGCCCCAGGGAGATCATTAGCTCACAATATGGAGTCTATCAATCCACACAGAAAACCACTCGCCCCTCCGCACACAGTACATGCCCCCGTTTGCCTGTCTCGTTGTCTGGCTAGCGGCCTCTCTGTCTGTCTGCGCTGTGCGTTATCTGTGTACATGATGCAAGTGTTCACTGAAATGTTAGTTAGCAGATGGAAGTGTTGGTATTTGTGTGTTACAACACTTGACGCAAGCAAATTGGCAACTCTGTGCTGAAGGCAGAGGTCTTTTGTTAACCCTTTTGTTATTAATAATGCAGATGTACGAGTTCTCATTGACATATTTCAACATTTAACTTGTATACATGAATGTATTACTCGCTACACTCGTCTTGATCTGGAAAGTGAGCTGCAGGGTTGGCACAGTGTGTGTTTACCATGTAGTAAAATGTTGCAACATATTGCTGAACTAGAGCCAGTAAAGAGACAGCTAAAAAGTTGCATACAGCTATTGAGGACAACGCCACAGAAAGTTGTGTTTTTGATTTATACTTAGCGACAGTATTTTGCATTGTAGTGTGTTATAAACCATTCTATACTTAGTCAATCATAATATTTTTGTGCTTTGAGATCATTTGGATTTGGATACTTCTTGTAGTTTTGCATTTCTCCCATGCGGATAGAACAGGATTCATTTTTATCGGCAGTTTTATCTGACTTTTAAACTGAACTCGAGAACATACATTTTCAAATACTTGTTCAATTCGGAACAAACCGAGACATACATTAATTCAAAAGCCTTTTAGTTGAGTTAAATTAGTTGAGCCTCCGGTCTCATACTGTCACAGAATCTCCCTAGGAGTTTAGACTGCGCGTAGCAGGCTGTATTTTCTGAAGGCAAGAGAATGTACCAATGACCTGCTGGTTAAAAGGTGAACATGTCCTTAATAGGGAAAGGATGTCTCACACACACACACACACACACACACACACACACACACACACACACACACGCACACACTGACACACACACGCACACACGTCCTCTGGGTGGTAATCCTTTGTCCTGTTCCAGCTTTGCCTGACTAGTCAAGCAGAGCACGTCACCTTCCTGGGCCCTCTTATGCCATGGCCCTCCATACAGTACTCTCATCTGCAGCCTGCAGGGGGCAGTCTTATGCCAAGGCCATCCAAACTCTCATCTGCAGCCTGCGTACAGTAGGAGATGGGGCCCTCTTATGCCAAGGCCCTTCATACGCTTATCTGCAGCCTGCAGGGGGCAGTCTTATGCCAAGGCCCTCCATATTCTCATCTGCAGCCTGCAGGGGGCCCTCTTATACCAAGGCCCTCCATATTCTCATCTGCAGCCTGTAAGGGGCCCTCTTATACCAAGGCCCTCCATATTCTCATCTGCAGTCTGCAAGGGGCCCTCTTATACCAAGGCCCTCCATATTCTCATCTGCAGCCTGCAGGGATGTTTCTCTATTACAGTGCATGTAGTATCATAATGAAACCTGTATCAGATATTTTGCACTACACTATTGAATGATTGTACTAACAACTGCACATGTGAAACTATTGGTATCGTGTGTGTCTGTGATCATTGTTCCAAATATCAGAACCATGGTATCATTTTTTACAACTCTCAACACAAAACTGTAAATGGTAACAACACAGGCTGTCAAATGTTCAAAACATTGCATTGTGCAATCATACCAAGGTTCTGGACCGGTCCGCACCACTTTGTGTTCCCATTTAAAGAGCCATTTATTATTCGGTCAGCTGGCACACACAACAGAGTTGATATTTTCTGAATTTGACAAAAAGTGTTTTTGCTTACAGTCACTGACCTCACCTTTAAAATAAAGGGTAATACAAGTAGCTATTTTGTGTGTGATCAAGCAGGAGACCAGGAGAAAGAACAGAAAAAGGCCAGGTGACATTTTAGCCCACATCAAAATAATTCCTTTCAGTCTCATCACCTCCTCCCACTCCCATAATATCAGTAGGGACAAAGGGGCTTGTGGGCAACAGTGCTACAGTCAGGGTTCTGTGTCCTTCCACAATAACAAACGCCAGCAGGGAATTCATTTCCAGATAATTCAATAGAGAAGCATCTTTGTAAAGGAGCCCCGGTGATGTCAGTAGCATTTATTCGGACTGTAATTCCACACACTGAACCAACTGTCCAAAGGCACCTGGAGGTTGAGTCTGGGGAAATGAGCCGGGAAACATGAAATGCAAACCCGGAACACATCAATATACATTTAACAGGTTCAGACGACCCCATAAATGTAGATTAAAATGAAATGTGGAGAGCAATGAATGCATTGTGTTTAATGGTTTAGCGCGTCAACAGGGGACAATCATTTCCATGCACACATACAGTATACTCAGTGACATAATTAACGCTCGTTTCAGAATGGCACGCATCTCAGCATGTTTTTTTTTTGCACATCATTTACTTCACAACATTCTCACCGTCAGTGCCTCCATTAGGAACACACACACACACACAAACATGCACACTATCATCTGTGCAAGATGCAGCGAGTGTTTGGTATGTTATTGACTTCTACACACAAATGTTATCAAGCGTTCTTTTGCCTTTGTTTCGGTAGGTTTCCAATTTGTTTCAGCAAGAGCTTTTTAAAAATTCATTAACATTTTGTGAAAAACACTTCTGGGAGTCTCAGATTGATTTCTTATTAATAGGTTGTTTGTAGAAATAAACTATTTTGTTCTTAAGGCAATGAAAATGTAAACTTGGGATGCATACGGCAGAAAAATGGCCCTGGGTGTTTATCCCCTCTATCAGTGGAGACGGGATAAAATGGGGAATGGCTTTGTTCTTCTCATAACAGAGACACGTTAAATATTTTTACTCTGGCCAGTGTCATTTTCGGAGACTTTGTCAATGTACCATCTTCACCATCAAGTTTTTGCTTTGTATTATGCCCTTGATGTTGTTTGCACCAATCTTGCTCTTACGATACTTTCTCCTTTGTGTATTCTAACAGGTGTTTGTTGACCGAGTACTGACGCAGAATGTGGCAAATAAAGGTCCAATATATTATGTTTTAAAACCATATAGCAAACACCTATTTAAGACATCCCATTCCCTTCGTGTCTTATATTCCTGTTTTCCTCTGTTCTTTGTTTCCATAGCCGCATGTTAGCGTGCGTGTTAGCGTGTGAAGCCCACAAAGCATTTAGTCTGAGATGCTGGTGCTTATTGTGACATCTAGTGGCAGACAGCGATTCCTTTAAATTAATCTTTAGTCTTTTCATTTACGGTCAATACTGTAGAATAACACAAAACACACTTCACCTGTATTCACAAGCAATCAACTCCTTTCACAATGGGTTGTAACTTGTAAATAATCCATGTCCTGGATCAAGTGCTGCAACTACTATGGGAGTTGTAGTGGAGCGTTGTTATACGACTTTGCTTGGAAGTAGTTATTTTAGAATTAGGATTTTTATGATCAAGATCACTTTTATTGTGTATTATGCATGTTTACACCACTCGTTATGAAGCCCAAAAATGGAGGTTTTCTAAATATTTACACAATTATTTAATTTAGCACCACATCTGGTGATATTTACTAAGCCAACAGCGATGACTTAAACACGGTTTTTCTTTTTCTGAGTAATCTTATTTCTCGTTCTTATGGACATGCTGTAATTTGAGGTTATTGCTATAGACAAATAAGGAGAAAAATACATTTTCATCAGGGAAAGTCCACAAGAGCTCCGAGATATAAACAAATATTTATTTAGACAGCTTGAACCACTGCTGAGAGAGTCAATAAGATGAGGTGAGAACTCACATTTATTTTTGTTCAAATAATATTGACTAGGGCATTACTTTACAGAGGGAAATTAATGAATGAAGACATTTAGTAGACAATGAGTTTGTTTTCAAGAATGACGCAGCTACACTTCGACACACGCAGACACACACACCAGCTATATCGTATGTCATTGGAGCTGATGTTGCTGAGCCAGCGAATTTTTTTCACACATTCTTCAGGTTTTGTACACTGCAGCCTGTAACCCGGCAGCATACAGTACAGCATACCATTGCTCTTCAGCACATATAAAACCTTCAGTGGCATAACAAACGGCAACCGTGGAAACATGGTTGGCAGCGAAGAGGGGTAAAAAGAAGAAAGGATTAATAGAATCGTTTAAGTTTGTATATCTGAGCACCCTTCTTTACTAAACAAATGGGACACCTTAGCTTACATGGCCCTGTAAGGTAGGGTGCAGTACACACACAGAACACTGTTAATAAGGACTTCTTCTGGACAAGAACACTGTTTTCTTGCTCTGATGACGGCCTCCAGGCCGAATCGTTACGTACAGTAACATGGCCAGAATAAGCTGGTGAAATGTAGATTCAAGCTTGTCCCATATCAATGTGTGCTACCAACTTGTCTTTTGGGTGATTCATATCAGAACACAATAAATCAAAAGCAATCTGTCATAATTCTAACAGTAATAGCCAAAAGCTACTTTATCCCACGCATCTTTAGTTTGTAATCCTCAAGGTGTAAAACGTCTAATGACTGAAACAAGTATAAACTAGGTATGTAACTGAAAGATTGACATTCAACCATACCTGTAATATAAATAATTCAACAATGTTTTCAAATAGACATAAAACATACTGTTGAAGAGAGCAGGCCTTATTTTCTGGGAAATTAATGCAGAAATCCATGTAGATCAGCTACACTCTTTATTTGCAAAGGTACATCTCAATCACAAACGTCACAATCACCAACTAATTCGCGTCATGAATTTGCCATCTTGGCATGGACTGCCATTGTGTTGCTGCGCCCTGTTTGCTAGCGGAGATCATGATTGTTGTTTATTACTTCAATAAAAGCAAGACAATTCTCAGCCTGCCTGTTTCCATCTGGGATAATGACAACTTAAATATTCAAAGCTGTGCAGCTGTAAAATAAAAAACAGAACAAGTAAAAATTAAGCGTATGCATGTGGAGTAGCTGGCACGAGTCCATCCCCAGGGTTTAGGAAGTATTTCAGGCACCTCTGTTTTTGGAATGTAAAAGTGGACTTGAAGTTTAAAAACAACCTCCTAGTTCATTGTTCCAAGGACATGCAAAGTGTTCTCGCTTATGTCCCCATGTACACACGCGCATGTACACACACGCACACACACACCCACAACATGCAAACATATCTCTATATCCATGCAGACACACACACATGCACACATGCACACACAGAGCACCAATATTGCAAACACAACATGCAGACCTACTCTCTATATCCATGCAGACACACACACACACACACACGCACACACAGAGCACCAATATTGCAAACACAACATGCAGACCTACTCTCTATATCCATGCAGACACACACACACACACACACACACATGCAAAAAACAACTAATCACAAACCCGGAGGACATATAACAAGATAAACCACAGCGATTTTGCATGCTCAATAATTACATCCAAGCGTCGCACACACACATGCGCCAATTAAGCTAACACAATTAACTTGAGGGCCAGGCGGCAACAGGGCAGATTGGGTGAACCTTGTGAGGATTCGCACTTAAGGTCCCAGTCAATCCTCATTTGATGTAATTCCTCGCAGTGACATGTAACCGTCTGCCGTGCGCACCTGTGGAGCATTAGCCACGCGCCCATTTTGCGCTCTGATTACATTTTACATCTCTGGTGGTCTAGGGTGTTTTGTCGTCGCGTTCTCTCCGCTAAACTGCTTTGCTTTTCTAAGTCGGTCTGGGGCGATTCAGCTCTACTCCTGCTGCTCCACACGCTGCTCTGCGTCATCCATTCTGCTATACCTCCATTACATAGACAGTCTCTCTCTCTCTCTCTCTCTTTCTCAATGCTGGTTGATCGATACCCGACCGTGTGGGGAAATCATATTCCCCCCATTCCCCCGACCACCCCATCCTACCGACCACCACCTTCTCCTTTAGCAAATTCAATTTGGTCCTTAACATTCCACTGGCTTTAATTAGATGCCCATGGTATCAAGTTGCAATTTACATTTTTATAGTTTCCCGAGTTAATTAGCTTGCTCGCTCAGCCAAACCCGGCTTGTTTATGCCCCTCTCTCCGTGTCTCGCTCTGCGCCACTTGCGTACTTTTGGAGGGCCTCTCCATTGAGTTATGATTCCCAAGGAAAACTGTCATTCTTTCTGACTAAATGAAATATTAAATCTACAAAGACAAAACCACATTTACAGATATGGTGGGTGTGTTGTTTTTTTTTTTTTTACCATAATACGCTCCTTAAAGCTTCTCATTACAGAAAATGCACTCCCCACCTGGGCCGTGAATTGTCCCAGAACCATAACATAAACAAATATGATTCTGGATTGACACTTTTTTGTCTTTTCGAATGGAATCTTTCCGATTGACGGTTTTGGGTCACGTGTTTAAATGGGGTGTGGCCTAATCGGGTCTGGTGTTTACATGCGCCGTCGCAACTCATCAAAATTGATGCAAATGCACACATTATCTAGCTTATAACCCGTCCCGCTAGCAAATGGTTAAAAAGCAGCGTTGTATAGGTACGTCGGAGGCCATTTGTGTGACTGGTGCAGAAATGTACGGCTCCAGATAAAGAGGCGCGCACATGTAACAGTGTTAGTAATAAATCCATTTGCACTGGTAATATTATCCAATAAGAATCGTGGGTTATTAGTAAAACTTGTGCTGATTGGCTGGGTTAG
>JAODOY010005227.1:0-10512 GCA_025399855.1 Forbesichthys papilliferus | reverse complement strand
TTAGAAGTGTGTGTGTTAGAAGCCTGATAACGACCCATTCATTCGAATCAGGTGTGTTGGAGCAGGGAGACATCTAAAACATGCAGGGATGCGGCTCTCCGGGACCAGGGTTCCCTACCCCTGCCCTAGATTGTCACTGCTAGATTGTCCATGTTGACTTGCATGGTATTTTTGCATTGTTGCATTTGTTTATTATACGTTTTACATTTTCTCTGTTTATTTCACTTTTGATTGGCAGCCATGTGTCTGCGCAGAGCCATGACAATGTAACTATTAGGTCTTGACAGGCAACAACACCATTGACACAATGCAATTGCAGGCTACTTAGGTATGCATGCTACCTGAGTCTTGTCCGTCCAGAAATGTTACATGCAGGTCATCCTTGGAATCGGAGCTGTAATGACGCCTTAATCCTCGGCCGACAGAACAAGCATGCATGGATTTAACTGAAGTGGCATAAGAGAAATTCGTTGAATAATATCGCGCACTACAAAAACGCTCGATGTCACCGGTTTGGAATCGAACAAGTCGCAAAACGATTTTGGACCGCGACAGGGCCGCCATGCTGTATCACTGCAATGTTGACATTCAACTTTGAACCGAGTGACGTAATGTTTTTATCACGTGACCAGGTTTGCTGCAGTTCAGCTCCATAGCCTCCTTCTCGTGGCTGTGGTCGAACGGGAATGTGTGCGTTTGCGTAGCATCCTACTGTATCACTGGAAACTTTGTGGTCACATGAATTCATTTTCGTTTGTTTTTTTTAAACAAAATACAAATGTAGACATTTTAAATGCTGAAAAATAGCTTTAGTTGGAAAAGGCCTGTTTTAATTTAATATTACACAGAGGCACATTTTCAGTAGCCTTCATTTCACAAAACAAAATTACACTGACAAGTTTCAGAAGATGGTTTTTGGCCAATTTCAGCTAGTAATCGAACTCACAAAATCATTCAAATCACAGTTCAAAATCTGCTGAATTGCTTTAGTCAGCATTCAGCCTGTGAACATGTACTTAATGTACATACATTTTTTTTAAAGCACTAAAAAGAGCATTCCTGTCATAATCAAAAAATCTAATTTAAATTTAATGGATAATAAATGTGAAGTTACCGAAATAATGTTTTTTTAATACTTTCCAAATGTGTTTTTGTCCAAACACACACCTTGAAAATCCACTAAACACAGCAGCTGCTGACATGTATTGTAAAAATAAACACACTGACATGTAATTAATGTATATGTAGCTGCATCTTGTTCATCAATGACATGTCACACAAGCCAAACTACAACAGAAACTGCACACACATTTTCATTTTAATTCCAAAATATCATTCATTTTGACACACTGTTTTACAACACATCAACTGCAGAGTGCAACAGTAAATATAGACAACAGTATTCAAACAAACAAACAGCGTTCATTTAGAGAAACATCCTTGCCTCACAACGTCCACTGCTTCTGGTGGACTCTATTACGGCCCCTTGATGCTCTGTGATCTGTGTGTGCCTCTAGAGTTCGAGTCTCTGACGTTCACAATCACATGGCCGCAGCCTGGGCTGGGGGCAAGCCTGCTGCTGTTGCAGCAACCCTGCAGTCCTTCTTTTCCGTTTGAATGCCACTGCTGAGAATCACTGCACCAGTCTTGCATGTGGGTCACTTGTAGCGATAAGGGGCTGCGGGTTGACCCGCCGTCCCACGTGTCCCTCGGCGGGGAGGCGGTCCCGAAGGCGTCGTAGCCGGGGTCGACGGCCTCCACCTTTATTCTGGCGGCTCTGCCTTTGATCCGCAGTTTGTGGGGCAGGGCGGAAGCGCCAGCGGCCGCGTCCGGCACCTTGACCGCGGTGACGATGACGCTTCTCGCGTCGCCCGCCGACGGCACGGGCCCCATGGGGACCTGCTGCTCCTCCTCCTCCTCCTCCTCCTCCGCCTCCTCCCCGTCCAACGACTTGCTGCCGTCGTCGGAGCTCCCCGGTGAGCCGCTGGACGATCTGGCCGTCTGCAGGAGGGAGGGGCGCAGAGGGCCGGTGCTGTAGTGCCCGTACGCGCCACAGGGGCTCCCCCTGGCCTCTTGCCTCGGCGTGGAGCCGTCGTGCTCCATTGGCTCCCGCTTGATGGCCTCTGTGGTCTTGAAGGTAGTGTTCAAGCTGGCCTGCGTCGTCATGGCGATTTCAGCCGGTGAGCGTTTGATCACCGATATGCAGCTGCTGCTGCTGCTGCCACCACCGCCGGCCAGGTAAAGGGGCTCAGCGTCCCGGCTGTAGGCGCCCTGGCAGGTCACGGGCGCTACAAACTCCCGGTACAGCGTGGCGGCGGAGCTGGAGATGCCGTGCACTTCCTGGGCGTAGGCCGCTGGGCCGACCAGGCCGAACTTGAGCTTGAGCGCCAGCAGCTCGGCCTTCAGCAGGGCGTTCTCCTCGCCCAGGGCCATCAGCTTCTTCTCCAGCACCATGTCGTTGATACGCCGCTTCTCCCGCGAGCGCTTGGCCGCCTCGTTGTTCTTGCGCCGCCTCTCCCAGTACACGTTGTCTTTCTTCACGTCGGGCGTGAACTCACGCTTACGGCGGCACGCCATCTTGCCCTTGAGTTGCATGCTGGGATATTTGTGGCCCAGCAGCTCCCCGTTCGGGCCCCGCAGGGCCACAGCTAGAGCCAGGACATCCTCTACTGGGTAGGACTCGCTGCAGCCTGGCTCTCTCTTGAATGACTGCATGGTATCAGTTAGTTTGCTCATGGTTCCTTTTCTAAAAGGCCTGAATGTTGTGTGTTGCTGCAATCACCAGGTCATTCCAACAGTCCATGTAAGCTCGTGAAATCTGTAAAATAAAAAAAATTCTAATGATAAAAAATAAATACAAATAAAAAAATATGATAACATTAGAACAATAGATGTTTAAGTGCACATCCAGTACGAATATGACGTCTTTTGAAACAACTAACTTTGAACCCAAAGCTTTGTTTCACCGATTTCATTGTACCTTAAAAATAATATTGAAGTCGTGATCTATATATCCTGTACCCATTAAACCACCATTAAAACGTATGTAATGACTGCTTAGGATCAGACCTACACTGACCTCAGCATATGAAACATTTGACCTCAAATAACATTGTTAAAGTAGTACCTAGCTAGAAGTTAATGTTGGTAATTGTAAAACCTATGGCTTTATTCTAATTATATAAATTATATAGGTCTAGTCATGTTGCAATCACTTCACCAATGTTAGTTTTAGTATCACAGATTACAACTTTGCAATGCATTATATCATAAAACCAACATTTATCCCATAATTCCCCAGAAAGGACACCGACTTGACATGGCACAAACATATAGGGGGTCCTACACAAGCCAATATTACATATTTTAAAATGTAACCTACTCTTTATTAGTAAAGGGTTCAATATTAGTAAAGGTATAAACAAGTAACTATAAAGTAACTGGTTTTTCATTTAGAATTGGAGGTGAAATCACATGTTTGTGGGGAGAGATATAAGTTATTGTATACGTGACGTCTCCAGTTGCAGTATCGTGATGAGACCGTGTTTGAAGTTGGACTACCCGTATAGTAGCCTACAGCACGCAGCAGTAACTTACCAAGACTACTGAAATGTAGGCTACAGGCAGCTGGTCAGGCCGGGTTCGCCCACGGTTTAAGCGAAGAGGAATGTTCGTCTGTTTGGGGATTTATCCAAACGACTGGCCTGCGCCTGCTTGTTCATCCACACGTTCCCAAATTCCTTCATTGTGTGTCCGGATTACACAACGAACGCGCGTTCAGCTGCCCTCCCCCTAGCCAGCACATTCTATGGCTGCAAACGTTATGCAACATATAGCCTACTCGAGTGGCAATGTGGCAACAACAAGCAGCATGGTCTGTTAACTAATGCGATAACTTGTTTCAAACAATCAGATTTTACTCAGCGGTCGCTTGCCCGTGACATATAAGGGCTCGAAGGAGGGTGCACATACACACCCGTAAAAGTAATGATAATAACTGCTAATAACACCATCAACCCGTCGAAACTGCAAATACGCCCACCCATCTAGGTTTTCAGGTCAAGACCGCAGTTAATATGTGTCGACTCGTGTGACATGAAAACAAATGTAACGTATATTTTAATGATGCAATGAGATATGCACCCGTTGAGGAAACCAAATCCAAATACATGTTTACAACTTAAATGTTTAATCTACCTGTTCCACGTCTAATCAGAAACTAACACTGAAATTATATTAATATTCTATAATATGCAATCAGAATATTTCTACTTGTAGGCTAGATAGACATCCCATCATTACCGTACGCGAGTCAGAACACGACACATGTACGGTAGCATTATTGACCTTATGAAAACAGTATCGTACCTTATCTAGCACCTCGGCGGAGAACGTGTTCTTGTTTCGCAGTTGAGCATAAAGTTGAAGATAAGATTTTCCATGAACAAAGAAATTATGTTAGTGTTCTGCTAAAAAAAAATCCTACAAGTAGCCTAGTAGTTGGTCATGTCCCTCTAGCTTTTCCTCTTGACGTGCCCCATGGATCTGTGTTAGTAGGTCAGTAGATAAGTGTATTGGCAGCGTGGATTTACTGACAGGCAGTGTAGCCAATAGAAACGCGGAATTCTATGATTTTTTAGCCAATGATATGCTGATCTACAAAATAATGTAAACGTCAGTCACCTAGAATTCAATTAATTCAGTGCGTTGTTGGCAGTTCAGTTGCGAAATATCAGTGTTGTTAACAATGACATATTCATACCAGACATGACAGTACAATTATGCTCTTTGTAGTGGACATCGTGTTTGAAATAGAAAGTTTGTGTAGCATATGCCTACACCATAATTAACACACAAGGTCAATGTCTTCTTTATATGTATTTATTAGACAAAAACATAAATTAAAATCTATATGCTTTGAATTGGCACTGTTGTGTGTGTGTGTGTGTGTGTGTGTGTGTGTGTGTTTAATTATTGGTTTAGGTCAGGGGTCGGCAACCTTAGGGATGCGTGCCATCATGGGCACGCATAACCTTAACCAATGGCACACTGGCAATATCTTTTTTTTACCTTAAATTAACCTTTATTTTATCTTTAAAAAAATGTATACATACATTTTTTTAAGTAGGCTACACGATCATCCGGTTAATATAGTACGATGTTTTATAATCCGCATGGGAAATATACCTACATTACGTTATGACTTCCACAGACATTGCCGTTGCGCAACCTAGTTTGATTGATCCATCCGCTTACAGAAAACACTAGCCTCTGATTGGCTACCGTACCGTAGTAGCAGAGTACTCCGCTGAGGAACAGATGTTACGCCTAATTCTGTGTCCTGCCGGATTCAGTGACCCTTTCGAAACGAAGTATGTTAAACAAAGCAGAAAAAGCATGAAAAAGTTCGATAGATTTATAAATAATATTTTGAAATATATAGACATCAATTAACCTTAAAAATACGAGGCTGGTGTAGATAAAGTACATACTTTTCACATTTTTATTCAGAAATCGCTAAAATCACAAGCTTTTTGCAGAGCTAACCACCATCGATATAGCTAACCTTTAGTAACCCTTTCCCGAACTAAAACACTTCGGGAGAGAGACAAGGTGCACTAGAAATCACACACACACACACACACACACACACACACACTAATAGATTGTACATGATTTTAGGTGGCGCATGCGCACTTTTGAAAGGTTCACTGAATTCGGCAGGACACAGAATTAGGCCTAACACCAGTTAGTGATCAGTAGCATGTCTGCAATGGCAGGTTTTCTAGCTAAGAAAGTTAAAGTAGTCTCTTGGACACAATAATTGGGGTTTGTGTTACAGAAGGGTCCGTGCTGTGTGTACTTAATGTCTTGAAAATGTTTGCCGAACATCGAGTGTTAAACGCAATTTTGAGACCAAGCGTGAGAAAACATTCAAGGATGGGGCAGAGAAAACCGAACCGTAACCTGAGATGCCAGATGCATTGTTGTTAACAACAATCTCGCGAAAAATGTCGCATCAGTTAAAATACATTGCAGTCATTTAGCTAAAATGGTTACTGTAATCTGTAACCACACAAGATTGAAAAAAAATCCATCCATCCATCCATCTTCTCCCGCTTATCCGGAGTCGGGTCACGGTGACAGACCGTAGCTCCAGCAACTTCCCTTTTCCGAGCCACATCAGCAAGCTCTGACTGGGGGATCCCTAGACGTTCGCAGGCCAGTATGGAGATATAATCTCCTCACCTAGTCCTGGGTCCTCCCCGAGGCCTCCTTCCTGCTGGACGTGCCTGGAACACCTCCAATGGGAGCAATGCATCCTTACTAGATGCCCGTACCACCTCAACTGGCTCCTTTCGACACAAAGGAGCAGCAGAGCTCCACTCCAAGTTCCTCACTGATAGCCGAGTGTCTCATCCTATTTCTAAGGGAGACGCCAGCCACCTTTCTGAAAAAACCCATTTCGGCCGCTTGTACCCGTGATCCTTCATGACCATAGGTGAGGGTAGGAACGACAATTGCCCCGAAGATCTTTGCCTTCCGGCTCAGCTCTCTTGTCGTTTCGTACATATTTACATTTATTTCTGATGAAAAAGATTAATGACTTCAAGTAAGATATTTCATAAGCATGACGTTCTTGTATTATTCTCATTGTTTTGCTTGTTATCATAATTCCCCCCATAAGTGAAATGTATAACTAAATATACTGTAACCCACATTTGTGTCATTTTGATAAATTTGATTTCTATTCAGATGTGGATGTTTTTCATGGATGGCATGTTATACAGTCATATAATTATAATATCCTGAGTATGGGAGAAAACATTTATTTTGTTATGTTGCTATTCCTGGTGCCTATAGCTGGAATAAAATTACAGATTCCTTATTCGATTTTGATGTGATGTCATAATTAAACTTAGGCCTTATATTATATACCACACCGATTAACAATACATTTGGAAAAGGGCACTTCATATCAAGAAGGTTGCTGACCCCTGGTTTAGGTCTTTACTCAACAGCAGACACTGCACTGAACGTCTAGCACCAACTTGTGGCGACAAGCAGTTCCTACATACTTAAGTTCTACTATACATTTTAAGTGATTAGTCTTCATTCTACTCTACATTCAATACTTTAACGGTAATTGTTCTGTATTATTATTAATTTAATATGATTAATTATTTAATCATTTGGACACGTAGCCCACTCATGTTACAAAATAAATTGGAGACGTGATAGCAGAACTTTGAATGCTTAAAAGTTATATGAAGTTATAATCATGTAACTCATATTTTATGCACATTCATTGAGGGGAATTCTAAATAATTTTCTGGTGATGTCTGAAGTGAAATACATTTTGTTTTCTTTGTCTTTATATAATTTTATTGGATACTCCATGGTACACAATATGCTATATGGTTTTATGACTGCTTAGAAAAAACAAACATCTGGTGGCAAACATAGTCTTAGTCATAGTAAAATACATAATTACAATGCAATTACATAAATTATGACTCTGTAAAATAGGGTACAAAAGATTGTGGTAGAAAAATGTCAAAATCCCATTATAAAATAAGGCATATACAAGCTCAATAATGAGTATTCTTTACAAACACAATATTGGTACCTTCTAGTTATGCCATGTCTGTCCTCTAGAGTGGTTCTCAAAGTGGGTTAACATTTGTATTTTTTTAATTAACTATTTATGGTGGTTTATATAACAGTATTATACATGTGCATTAATCACTTGTGTCTTAGGGGTCAAATGGGTAAAAAAGAAGCACTGCTCTGGACAATTTGGCAGATAAAATATTGGTATGTCTAGAAATAACTTCAAATCATTATTCAAAACATTCAAAAGGTTTTACACACTCTTGTCCAAATACTGTTATTTATAAAGCTGTGAGCTTCTACACAATTTCTCTACATTATACATTCGACCACATGTTGGATAAGCTACTCATCAGATGCTGTCACCCACAGTATATTACTAAAGAAACTATCATGTTGCATAGCAACAGAATGAAAATCCTTTCTTCTGAATGGCTTTGTAACATATTAAAAACAATGTTAATGCCCTGGCGGTCACGGACACAATTACCCACCCGCTTGCAAGGGTAAAAAGACCCTTGGGCATTTTGACATGTAAAGGGTTAATTTTGAATACCAAATAGCAGTTGTCAGGGAGGGGAGTTATCCAGGCGGGTACAGTCTGTCAGGGGTACAGTCCCTACCATGGTCCTACATGTACAGTATGTATCCTTGAGCAAGCTGCCAAATCCCTACCGGCTGTTGTAGTTCCTACTGTAAAAACCCTTTAGGGGAAAAGTGTCTACTAAGCTAAATTAATAAAACTGCAATCCTGGATGTTGAATCCTGAGGCACATTTTTCATTCAAATGCATCGGTGACAGCTGACAAAAAAAAACAAAAACAAAAAAAACACACTCAGTCAGTGTCTTGTCCTAAAACATTCCCTTCATATCTGGTTTTATTTACAACAACAAAAAAGCTTTGTTTGCATAGTTTTCCCACTCTAGCGCGTTTCCTGCGATCTCAAGCAAAACCCCCATCAGGCTTCTGAGGAGTGCACATCTATATTGTCACTGTGTGGAGGGTCATTGTCACCTAGCAACTCTGTTTCGGGCACAGCCAAATCCTCCTTTTGATCCAGCTCCTTCTGGGATTCCCTGTCGGCTGTGTCAGCGTCATCTGCCTTGGCCTCGTCGGTGAGCAGAGCCGCCCGCTCTGTGGCAGATGTGTTTGAGGGCGCGGTGGTGACGTAGCCCGTCGAGGTGGACCCGCTGCCGCTGTGGTGGGACACCGCCTTGGCGACCATTGGCGGTTGGTGGTGTATCTGCTGGTGCGTTAGCTGCATGGGGATCTGCATGGGATAGAAGTTCTGCAGGTAGGTGTACGCGGGCATGGCTTGGTAGCCATTGACGGGGATGTAAAGCTGCGGGGGAACCATCGGCCGGTGCATTTGCCCCTTCATGGCCATGAACTGAGGGTGGGGGTAGGGCGAGCTCTTCTTCGGGCTGGCGTAGCGCGAGGCGTTAGCCACGCTCGCGCTGACGTTGCTAACGGGGCTGGTGCTGAGGGAGCTGGTCTGCGTGGTGTTGCTGGCGCCGGAGGTCTGCGCCGAGCTGTTGCAGTTGGACACGTCGTCCCACGTGCGCAGGCGCCCGTGCACGTCCTTGAAGCGGGGCCTCCTGCCGGGGTGTTCGCTCCAGCACTCCAGCATTAGCGTGTAGACCCAGGCGGGGCAATCATCCGGACACGGCAGCACCTGGTGGCCGCGCACTATCTCCACCACGTCCTGGTTGGAGTAGCCGCAGTACGGCTGCAGGCCGTAGCTGAAGACCTCCCACAGAGCCACGCCGTACGACCAGATGTCCGAGTCCGTGGAGAACTTGCCAAACGTGATAGCTTCCGGAGACATCCACCGGATCGGGAGAGGGTTGGCGCCCATCAGGTTGTAGTAGTCGGCCGAGTACACGTCTCGAACCAGGCCCAGATCCTGGATCTTGACGCTGAGCTTGTCGCAGACGAGGATGTTTCGCGCTGCGAGGTCCTTGTGGACCACCTGCTGGCTGGAGAGGTACTCCATGCCCGCCGCCATCTGGGTCGCCACGTGGAGGAAGTCGGCCTGCTCCAGCGTGGACTTCACCGTCCTGCCATCGTCCGAGCCGCCCACGTCCGAGTGCGGCGAGCGCATCACCAGGAACTCGTGCAGGTCCCCCAGGCCGGAGTAGGCGAAGACCATGCAGGCGGGCTGCTCCTTGGTGACCACGCCCAGCAGGCACACCACGTTCTGGTGCTGCAGCCGCGAGCGGAGCGCCACCTCCTGGCGGAAGTCCTCGCGCAGGGCAGTGTCCGCCTTGTCCTTCAGCGTCTTGATGGCCACCGCCTGGGTGTGGTCGCCCGGCGCCGAGACGTACAGGTGGCCCTTGTACACCTTGCCGTAGCGGTCCTCGCCAAGCTCCTCCATGAAGCACACGGCCGACATGTTGATCTCACGCAGCTTGCCCTGACGCCATGGAGAACACAGACATACCCTTAGAATCACTAATACCTAATATATGAATACATCATTAGATATTGAATATGTAATGCTATTCGTTCTGTAATTATATCCTACTGTATATGTTCTTATCTAGTGTCTAGATAGGTATATACAGTATAGTGTGTGTGTGTGTGTGTCTATACAGAATATATATAAAGGCTAAGGCTTTCAGGAATAAATATTATGGCACATCTCTATTATCAGCAGTGAGCTGCAGAATAGGTTACAGCGTCAGTGTTCAAATTACGCCGAGGCCCGGGATGGCCCGTCCCCCTTAGTTCTGGCCTAGTTCAATTTGATATCACAGGTTGGAGGGGCCATTCATTAATTTACTTTCATGGTATTGTCTCTTTTCTCTATTCTCTTGTCCCTGTATCTGCTTCCACTCGGCCCCATTTTAAAAAGCCACAACATCGGGTTCCATCTTTATGCAGATGACACACA
>JAODOY010005225.1:0-10513 GCA_025399855.1 Forbesichthys papilliferus | reverse complement strand
AGTCAATTAAACCATTCATAAGCAGCACTGGTCAGGTGATAGTCTTTTGTATTACATTTTTAAATATGTGTATATGGATATATATATATATATATATGTGTGTGTGTGTGTATACATGTATATATGTATGTATGTGTGTATATGTACTGTATATATGTGTACATCTAGTTTTATGGTTTTTTATATGTTATTATTTTACATGTATACACGAATGAATATATATGGTACTATGAACTGTTATAATCCATGTTTGTCACTTGTGTGTTATGATGAACTGCGATAATGATGATTCTTCACTGCAAAACAAATCTACCTTTGGGTATTAATAAAGTTACCTACCTACCTACAAACTCACAGTATACTAACACTGAGTAAGGAACCAATCCTCCATGTAAAACATAACAGAGCCAGAGGAGGCAGACAAATGTTAAACATACACTCACACGTGCGCACCCAGATGCTTCCTACTGTAGTCACACACACAAACAGACTGAGACACTGACGACGTGTCTGGATTCTTTGGCAACAAGATTACTGAGGTCAGTTTTTATTTGTTCTATTTTGGACATTGATATGGTGATAACAAGGCATGTTAAGTGAAACAGCATATGATGGGCAAGTGCTTTTATGTATAAAAAAATACAAATTTCTGAATAATCGTCTAAAGATCGTTGCTGTTGCTAATGACAATTATAAATGTATAATCCACCTAGTATGATGTTATTCTCACGTACATGATATTAACTGCTAATTAACAACAATAATACTGTACAGTGGACAGAGTATAAAATGGCGGCCTTCTTTTGTCTGGTACATGCACTATCGTACATCAAACTGTTCTAATGTGAAACCTCATCTTCTGTCAGGAGGACAGTCCATAGGACAAGATGAGCAGGTTGACAGAACTGCTGCTCTGTCTTCTGCTGTGTTGGATGTGCTCTGCTGGTAAGATTCACACTTTTCTGACATTAAGTTAATTTGCCTTCCAATAGTCTTTTGACAGGGCTTCTTATTTAGGGAGGTTGCACTAGAGTACTACTACTTGGGAAGCACAACTGTAAATGTATTCCCTCTCTGTACAGCACTTTGAACTGCAATTCTGTATGAAAGGTGCTAAATAAATAAAGTATATTATTATTATTATTATTATTATTATTATTATTATACACTGTGATGTACATTCTATATCATGCCTACGTCTGCCTCATCTTCCCCCAGATACTAAAGACGAAATATCTATGGAAACTACAGTTAAAGGATATAAACTGAAATGTCCAATGGGATACACAATTCTTGAAAAGGCAGACATGGAATTGGACTACAAAGATTACAATACTGGCACATATACATGCAAAAACTCTGAAGATGTTTTCACAGAAATCTTCGTAAAGTTTAGAAGTAAGAGAAAGGCGTGGACTGTCATTATTGGAAATATGCTGTGTTTGTTGTGTGTTCAAAGTGTATTATCACATGACATGATATCACAGTAACATAATTATATATATTTATCACTTCTTGAAAGTGTAACTCCATTTTACCCATGCGTGTGCGTGCGTGCCGTGCGTGCGTGCCGTGCGTGCGTGCCGTGCGTGCCGTGCGTGAGTGGGTCATACTGGATAAAAGCATTTGCTGAATGGCTAACATTCTAATGTGTGCACACAGCATGTGATAACTGCATAGACATGGATGCCACTGCGGTAGCGAGCATTGTTGCAGGAAACGTGGTGGCTACAGTCCTAATAGGAGTGGCCGTCTACATCATTGCCTCCCAGTCCGGGCCCGGTCCGTTAGCAAATAACAAGAAACGTAAGACGTTAAGAAAAGCATTCATGTATATAGAGTTGTATCTACTGTACTGTGTGTCCACTGAGCTGCTTTACATGTTTAGCATGTCACTGTCCAAACAATGGATCATTGTGAGGTAGTGTATATAGTTTTTTACTGAGCTAGTGGATAGATAGCCCTGACCAGTCCAGTCCCTTTGCTCTAGAGCTAGGGATACATGTACAGACAGTTCTGCTAGTTAGTTAGTTAGTTAGTTAGTTAGTTGGGTTATTGTCTTGACTTCTGTACAGCAACACTTCTGTGAACACAAAGTGACCCCATTCCTTTTTCTTTCATAACATGCTATTTTATCCATAGGCTCTGATAGACAGACCCTGATCGCCAATGAAAACACCGCAAACAGCTCCACCTATCAGGTATTAATTGATTAGTTGATTGAATATATTGAACCATTTTCATTATGATCAGATATCAGCTTGTAAAACACAGTCACACAGCTGCTAGATGACACAATATACAATGACAATGTATCTCCTGCGCGTGTCCTTTGTACCTCTCTACACAACCTAAACCATTTCTTTCCTCCTGCAGGAGCTGCAGAAGAACCGCCAACGAGATGAGTATGGTGTTCTTAAAAGATAGAGGGATGGTGAGATGCTACCATTCACAGTGAGACTCGGGGAGCAAGGCATTTTGATTCAGCTCAGACTGGCTGACTCTCCAATTACATTAGTGATGCTTTTTATTTTATCATTTTAATTCTTAATGTATATTTGCTCTTGATTTGATTTACAGTATTGTGACGTGTTTTTTGCAATATTGTCATTGTTATTATATTTTTCCCATCCTGTGTCTTTAAACATGGCTAAAATAATGGTATTACAGTAAAATGTAATTTTGCTTTTAAATAAAACTGTACATGTTGTTTTTGTTTGTTTGGGGGTGAGAGAGACTCTAAGAATAGAGAATAAAAATAAGTTGTATAAGTCATCAAACTAATTTGACCAAATAAGGGTTTATAGCCTACGACTTCTTTATGCTGCATAAATATACACACAATCATTAGTCAAGACAAAACGCAAAATGTACGCAGTAATGGAACTATTTATGTTCTACATTACTATGGCAAGGAAAACATTTTCAGTAACGATATAATGTTTCCATTTTGCAATCTATGAAGCGAAATGTCTCACAATAGTAAATGTTTCCACATATGCATGGTAATTAGACATGTCTTCTATCACATATGAGCAAGACAAAGTCACTGCAATGTTGCTGGTATAATATTGTGCGGATATGAGCTGTTGGTTTAGGGTACAGGAAGTGTGACAAATGATATCTGTAGAATCATCAGTGTTGTTCCAACAACTATAGTATAACAAACATGTCTTTGTTTAACTCAACTAATAACTGTCTATTGCTGTAGCATCAAAACAAACAATTGAAAATGATGTTTTCTGAATAGTCAATTAACCCATGTTGTTTAAATAGAAATAGCTGTATAATTATGTAGTACTATACTGTACCTTATGCGAATACATGATAACATTGTTAAGAAAAACACTTTGTGTATTAAAATGTGTTATGAGAGGAAACTGGTACAGCAATGTGATAAATAACATAATATTGAAAATGTAACCAAATGAATAGAAAATATTTACACAAAGTATTCTTTAAAATATATCTTAATATAAAGTATATAGTATTTCCATTTTTATTTAATATTACAGTTTAAATTATTATAGTTGATGAAAATGAAAGGTTTTGGATGGGATATGTTAATTAAATTACAGACACTGCCGTGTGAGACTATGAAAGTGCTACCGTACAAATATGGTTAGGGTACAGGAGATGCAGACCATAAATGTGGCGACATCACTTAGACAATGCAGTTGAGTTAACACAACCCAACTCAACAAACTGTGCACACACACAAACACACATGCTCGCATGGTTGCACCTGTGCTCACTCTCACAAGCTCACACAAATGTAGGCCTTTGTGTGGGAGTAGTTTGACTTACATCTGTCATCTTTCTCCCTGCACCTTCATCTCTTGTGCAAATACTGTATAATAAGCAGAGATACGCTGTATATATTTCTTCTTCCCAACAAAGTGGGCGTAAGTCTCCTAAACTCCATGTTCTACCAAATGAAAATGCTCAGACAAAACAACTTCAGAAATGTTTATTCTGCTCACACAAAACATTTGAATGTTTTAGTATATTATGTTTTAATCTTGTCCATTTAGTTTGGGTTTATATCGCTACTGTACACTGCTGCAAGAAATACATTTTTTATATAAAAGCTTACTGTTAGAATGGCAATCTACCCATTCAATACATTTATATATAGTATACTGTACTGGAACATTATTCTGAATAGATCCCTACATGATAACAGAGCATAGAAATGTCACTCCTAAATGATCAATATATGTGCACTGTATTGGCAAGTACTTGACAGGAACATTTTTTAAATATAAAAACTTACTGTTAGAATGGCTAGTATACTGTACTGGAACATTATTCTGTAAAGATCACTGCATGGTAGCAAAACATAGAAATGTCACTCACAAATGATTAATAGATATCCACTGTATTAGCAAGTACTTGACAGTCTGCAGATATACCTAGTTTAAGCTGTGGCTTAAACAAACAGGAAATGCGACATTGTATCTGTGGTATTGTCTGTGTAATAACACAATGTTTCATCTAATTCAACTAATAATTGTGGTAACCAAAAAAACATGTTTAAATGTGTGTGCGCTATTAATTAACAGGATATAAATATACAATTTAAAATAGGTTTAGGAGAATCAGTCAAAAATAGTATAATCGGTATGGATTGATCCATTAACCTACTGTATGCGTTAAAGCATACAACACTGTTAATAACAAAAGTACTGTTTACAAACCGAAATAATGTACAGTATTAAGATGTAAAGTAAATCCTTTCAGACAAAAGCAAAGGTCAACATGCTCATGTTTGTGTGAATGTCTGTGTTAGCACATACACTGTGGCAAAGTTACAGTAAAGTCTTCATCCCATCCTGTTAACAGCAGAATAAGTATCCTGAGACCGCGTGCGAGTGTTCAGTTGCTGTGAAAATACAATATAAATGGGTTTAACCAGAAAAATGTAACACTGCTGCAAAATTAGATATTGCTTCCTTTACTAACTCATGGTTTACTAACTCCCTTTACAACCCCCCTTACCCTCCCTTTCATAGATTATTCTATTCTAGTTTTTTTTAAAAGAATACATTACATTGAAGTACATTTATATAAAGTTCTGTACTAAGATGGTTCATATTACTTACTACAACAATTGCAGTGTTCAAGCCTTAAAATGATGATCGTGAAAACGTATTCAACACAACAGTGCTTATTTTTGTTATCTGTTAAAAATGACCCTTATTCCATTTGAGTGCATGGCAAGCCTGGTTAGAAGTGGTACAGCACAGTATGTCCCTACTTACCTCATAGTCAGGAGAAGGGATAGGGGGAGCTGCATGCCCTTTGGGTTTAGTGGTCCCTGTAGGTGAAGACATGTTACAATGGTATTCCTTATTTGGTATATAATAGTGATGACAAATAAGAACTTTGCTGCATTTGCTCTCTAAAGGATAAATATAAAATAACTGAAAGGATTGAAAGATTACATAGTTTGCCTATTACGTAAGGGGTTCAAATGGATGTAAGCATCCACAATACATTAACATGAAGTTTTTCCACACATATTTTAATCTGATCATTTTATAGAATGGAGGTGTCTATATTAATAGTGGTTTGGGTGTGAGTGAATGTTTACCTTCATATGTAAGTCCAGGGGCCCGTTTCTTTGCACAGATATAGATCACCACTATGACTAAGCCTGTCACAGCTATGTCTACAGCAAGGGCTACTGCAGCAGTGGTCCCATCCAGCTCCACACAGTTATCACACACTGCCACAAGGAGTACAACAGTTGTGGCAGGACAACAATAAGAATAATACTATTAAAACAAACATTCCTTACTTACCTTTTGCCTTGACAAAGAATTGCATTTTCTTCATAGTTTCTCCATCGGGTTTATATGTACAGTGGTAATTATTATCATTATCATCATATTTCTTGGTAAGTGTTTGCTTTTTCTGTTCAGATTCCTCTTCTTTTCCTTTCCAGTTGACGCTATTACTACCTGGACAGGTCATTGTAAAAGATGTCCCGCTAAAGGACACACGTTCTTCTCCACGTGTACCCCCTGGAGCAGAAACAAAGAAGACACCATTTCAACACGCTATACTGTATTGTAAGCTACCATTCTGGTGCCATGGCGATGGATTTTACAGATTGAGGGATATTTGGTATCATACTGTATAGCTGAGCCATGTTGTAAACATATTGATGAGTTGTTTATTAAACATACCTTAATAATTATAATGATAATATTTCAATGACTGTTTATATCTCATAGTAATAATACTCATCATCAAATAGGCGTATACATTAATAGCCAGCATTAAATTAAATACATAAGTAAAACTATGTTTTATATGCCTTTCTTAACCATGTTTTATATAAATCATGTTTACGAAAGGCACTTAGAACTAAAGGAAAGGAAATGGAAATGTTGCTCTTGAGATATTCAAATATATGTTATTTACATAATGAAAAGTATTTGTCTGAATCTAGATGAGACATTATATTAAGAGGCAGCATACAGTATTAATTTAAAATAATATAATATATCCTCACCCTTCACTGTGATCATAAGCAGGCAGAAGACCACAAAAACGCCACACATACTTCTGTTGTCCATGTTAGTTCTTATTTACAAGAACATCAGGCTATCTGTAAAATGTATAAATGGTTCTATCTAACATGGAACTGAGCGTGTTCGTGTGTGAAGACCACGCAAGTTTCTCTCTTTCACTCTCCTCAGTTGACACTGTCTCTTCCTCTCTCTCCCCACAACACAACAGCACAAGAACACAGGAAACTTATCAGGGCACCTTTATTCAATATTCCATAAACCGATGCCTATGGTCTAGATAGTATACTCAACAACAATAGGCTATGTTATACCGAGTTTTGTTTTCAAACTTTTATTCGTTAGAATTTTAGGCCATTATGTTGAAGCTATGATAAAATAGATTTACTGTTATTTTGTTGATGTGCATGAAAGTACGGCTCTGCCCCCAAGTGGTTCAAATCATTAATGATTAGTTGCCATGCTGTTACAATAATACGGTCCGTAGACAGTTCACTAGGCTATCTCACGCACCTTCTTCGTGGTAAAATGGGAAGTTAAAAATATTGGTTGCTGCCATCAGCTTTAACAAAAATAACATCTGCCACATCAGAAAGCATTGGGTCTAATGTATTGTCACAATATTTAATATAGGCTAATATCATACATTAATACCATATTATTCGACTCTACAACCAGATTAAAAACTCGACCGTAGTATACCATCTTAAGCTCAAATGTAAATGCCTATCACTATCACTATTTATTTAGGTTCACACAGCTGGTGTGTTCATCAAGTAGGTTATAACATACGATACACCAGTTGAAAAGAAGGCAAATAACAGCTTGTGAAATGTTTACCCCACCCGGTGGGAGGGCAATTTCAGAGGACAGCAGCACATTTAGCTATGTCTGTTGAAAGGAATGTCTCGTCATCTCGTTTTGGAATTTCTCCTCTATTGATGTAGGTGTATTTTCCTGGAAATCTGTTATATAACGAGACAGGATTTGGTATTGAAAGACTTCTCAAGGACACCGTGCATTCTGCGACCCTGCGATGTGCGTAAAACGGTTCGTTTTCCTTGCAGTCCTGTCCGCGGGATTCGCTCCTTCAGGTGAGAGCGCAGGTTACAGGTAGAATAATAATGAATCTGACTGAGGGAATCTAAATTATGTTCTGTTTGCATGTCTTAAACACAAGTAGGAATACAATAGCCTATATAGTTGTGTATTCACTGAATGCTATAGACTACATTACAACGTATAACTGCAGACATATTAAAATATAGTCCATGAAGTATTCCTTATAAAGCATTTAACTTAAATAAATATTAGGCCTATTATATCCTAACAATATGAAGACAATTGTTATTGGGAACCATATTGAGAGCCATTCAACTACTATAGCCTACTAACTGAACCCATAACTCGAAGTATGTCCTTGTGCGTCATTGGGAAGTGCGCATTGACTAACGGGTCGGCAATGCATTCCTGAGATGGTCATAAATCATAAATGCACAATATAGTGGCATGCAGTTTCCATAATTGTCGGCGTCACTGTGTGTTCGCATTGTTTGCTGGTTGTTTGCAACATTATTTCCTTTCCTGTGTTTAATGTATCTCTGTCAGTGAGATGTTATACATTACTACAACTTTGCAGACTGGCACAGTGCAGTGGCACAGCAAAAGCCATTTGTTGATTTAATGATGAATGTCATAAATGCATCATTGTTATTAGATCATTTTCAACGGTTGTAATGTTAAATTGATTGTGTCCTCATTTTGCAAATTACTTCAGCAAGCATGCAGGCAGTTTAACCTTGAATTAATATTTGCAAAATGGAATACAGTATATTGATTGAACGTGTCTGTCGAAGCCAATACACAGTGTACAGTAGTCTGGACTGTGTCCATCGACATGACCTGGAGAACACTCATAACAGTTAGCCACATGGGAAACAGCAGGAGACTAACACATAATAAAGTCCTGGACTTAAGTAGCCTAATGGATGAACATACATGTTATGATTGCAGTTAGGACTCTGAGATAAATAGTGAATGTCTGTGACTGCTCTTCTGGCTTCGAGGTGCTTACAGTTTCTGTTATGACCAATCGCCTTTGGCCTCGTTGTGTTATGTACATGTTAGAAACTAATACTGTTATGTAAAATCCTCTTTTAACACAATGAGATGACAACACTACTCCTCAGAATACCACTGAAGATTATTATAACGCTGCAAGTGCATGTATAATGTAGCCTATGATGTATGTTGAAGGACTGTGGTGTGGTGTTGTTGTGTTTATATAAGTGAGGCATTCTAAAGGGCCCCTTGACAATATGTTTTATGTTTGTTTGTTTGTTTGTTTGTTTGTTGTTATTTTTCTTTTTTAAAGAAAAAATTGATGATAGCTTATACAATTTCTTCCTTATTTTTGGCAAAACTAAAACAAAGTAAGGAGAGACCAACTCTTTAGCATCATGCAAATGTTCATTTCAGTTGATGTTAAATCCTTGTTTCCCTATTGTTCCTTGCTTTAGCTTTGTGTTCCAACTTATAATAATAATAATAATAATATTATTAATAATAATAATAATAATAATAATAATAATAATAATACATTTAATTTGTAATGCACTTTACATTTGAAAGTGCTACAATGTAGACTCATAAAATGCACTGTAGAAACATCAGTAAAGAGATTACATTATTTTAGATTAATAAAAAGTAGACTAGCAAAGTCATTTAATAATCATAAGCTCTATTAAAATAAACATGTTTTAAGACTTTTTTAAAAGTCTCAACAGTCTGTGGTGCCCTTAGAAAGCCACGGAGGGCATTCCAGATTTGAGGAGCAGCAGCAGAGGAGGCCCCGTCACCCACGGAGCTGAGCTTAGTCCTGGGGATAAGGAGGCGTTGTGAGTTCGCTGAGCGGAGTGATCTTTTGAGGTTTGAGGAGAGAGTAGTTATTTCAGGTGGGCGCATAGCTGCACTGGCGGGTGAGGAGGGAGACCTTGTATTCAATCCTGGTGGAGACGGGAAGCCAATGAAGTGCTGGAGAAGGGGTGTGTTGTGGTCATACTTTCTCACTCTCATGAGGATCCTTGCAGCGCTGTTCTGAACATACTGCAGGGTCTTATTAGGGATCCCGATGAGAAGTGTGTTACAGTAGTCCATTCTTGAGGAGACAAAAGCGTGAACCAGTTTTTCAGCATCAGCTAACGTGAGTGTGGAACGGAGTTTTGCTAAATATTCCTGTGATGGTGGAAGGAGACCTTGTGATTAGGTGTTTGATATGAGCGTCAAAGGTGAGTTGTGAGTCAAATCTTACACCAAGGTTGGTGACTGTTGAAGAGAGGCAAATGACATGGTCAGGAACCGTAATACCGGTTATAGAGGATGTCTGAGTTTGATGTGAGGTGCCAATAAGAATAGCATTAGGTTCAGAGGTGTTCAGCTGGAGGAAGTTGTGTTTCATCCATGGCTGTATATCCTCCAGAGGGCGTTAATTATGGAAGGTGATGGTGATGCTGGCGAACCTGCAGAGGGGTGTGTAACACATTTCACGTAGAGTTGTGTGTCGTCGGCATGACAATGAAATGAAACTCCATGGCGGCTAATGACCTGGCCAAATGGGAGGATGTAGGTGATGAAGAAGATGGGGCCAAGGACGGATCCCTGCGGGTCCCCACAGGGACTGTGTGTGACCGGGACCTTGCACTTTCAAGTGAAATGTACTCTGTCCTGTTAGTGAGGTAAGATTTAAACCAGTTCAAAACAGTATTGGTGAGTCCAGTAGTGTGATGAAACTGGTTCAGGAGAATTCCGTGGTCCTCAGTGTTCAATGCAGCAGACGGATCAAGCAGTATGAGAAGGGATGGTGAGCCAGCATTGGCTGCCATTCTTAGGTCATTTGTGACTCTAACCAGTGCTGGCTCTGTGGTGTGGGCAGTGCGGAAACCAGATAGAAATTTTTCAAATAGGTTATGTTATAC
>JAODOY010005224.1:0-10514 GCA_025399855.1 Forbesichthys papilliferus | reverse complement strand
AGAGATTATATCTCCAAACTGGCCTGGGAACGTCTCGGGATCCCCCAGTCAGAGCTTGCTGATGTTGCTCGGGAAAGCGAAGTTTGGGGTCTCTCGCTGAAGCTGCTGCCCCCGCGACCCGACTCCGGATAAGCGGGAGAAGATGGATGGACGGATGGATTATTATTTCGCCAGTGTGTGTTCTGTTTTCTGTCAGGTTGCCTACATTAACTGTCTATTAAATGCAGAGCAAGGTTATTCCTTGGTGCTCAGTCACAAGGGACATATGTCTTTTTTTAACAGATCTACATCTGGTATTGATGTAGAGACATGCAATTTCTTACTTTTTTTTTACAAAAAGGATCACTCTCTGAAATTTACAAATTTGTATAACTGCTGCGCTGCAGCCATCAAAGTTCAAACAAAGTATCATGCCAAATTAAGAAACATACACAACCAAAGAAGACCAGCTCTGCGTAATGTGAACCTGCTGTAGATCCAGGTAATAGGAAAACCAACTAGACAACATTGAAGTCATGGCCATTGTCTTCCTCGCTCCCTAGGCTATCCCACTCACTTAAACAACACTACTGGCTCCACAGCATGTGGTCAGTGATACTGTCCAATTGACAGTACAGTAGTATTGCAGTATTTCTTGATCCTGTTGTAAGTCTCCTTCAAACATGAGGTCTCAAATGGAGGCTTTCCCACCAACAGAGTATATAGTATAGTATACTACTAATGAAAATAAATGACACATACAAGTACATATTTTAACCTAATTTAAGAACTTTTTAATTAATAATTAGTTAACTTCTCAAGAGATTAACAGAGACTGTAGTCTATCAACTGAATTTGATTTGAGGTGCCAGTTTAGAATTTTAAGGTGTTTGTGTTTTTAACTGTGTGATTTAATACTTTGGAGAAGAAGGATCCAAATCCAGTAGCAGGCAAGTGATCGCAGACAAACTTACACACGGAGCTTGATAACAATGATTGTTGTTCAGTCAAGTCCATTTGTGTTATTAGAAAATTACAATCACTCCCCAAAGCTACATGATCTAAAATGTTATCATCAACCACCATCACTATTATGTAGGCCTATAAGGCGCCTTCAAAATTGTTTTCGCCTAAGGGTCCAGAAAACCTGAAGCGCCGACTGTAAATATGCTATATTCTCAATCATACACTGAATTTCACGCATTATTAGAATATACCCCCTAACAGTACTAACTGTGTATGACTTGCTTCTTAAATGCTGCGTTTAGTTTAATACTGTTGTAAATAATACTACACCCATTAGTTAGTTTATGCCATTTCCGTTTTTAATAAATTACAGCAAAGGCAGAAAGAACAGAGAGAAAAAGAGAGAGATTGTTGGGTACTAAGTTGAGTGAGGCTAAATTAGAATTCCAGTGTGAGTTTTGGTGGAAATGCTGGGGCCTGACTGATAGCACATCTCTAATGCAGGACTCGTCTGGGAAGGAGAGAGTGAGCGCGGAAAAACGACGAGAGAAAAAGGAAATCGAATGGGATCTGTCCAATTTCTTGATGTTTCTAGGGCAGGGCTCGCCATCCATTTTAAATAGCTGCTTTTGTGTGTCACCAGAATCTGAAGAATAGCACTTCCCTGTAATAGTCTCCATTTTCAGAGCAGAGTAATAGTGGTGGTGGCTGATGAATCATAATCCAAGTCAAATTAGAATCCATTATCACCAGGAGGTGGGGAGTGGAGGTCTCTCTGCCTCACTGCTGGAGGACAGCAACACGAGAGCAGACACTTCTTGTGACAGCAGGCAATTTGGAGAAAGTGTGTGATGTATGATTACCATGGTAATGGCTTGCTAAACAAAACAGCTACTGCCAGACAGAACATGAATCTGGTCGACCACAGCAGTCAAACGCACCTTAACAATGTAAGTCCAGTCAATGTTTGGTAAATATAACTGTCCAGCAGTCTGTGTGTGTGTGTGTGTGTGTGTGTGTGTATATCACATGTGCACGCGCGCGCACATGTGATATACTATTGTTGTCAGAATGTCCTGGACATGGACAAATAATAACCATCTGTTTATAAATGTATAAATTTAAAGTTTAGAAATAATATTATCCACCTTATTATCCTGCTATTATACACCTTTAGTTCTATGTTGCATTAAAAACAAGAAAGCGTGAACTACAACTTTATATATTTTATAGTAATGAGCAGGATGGTTTTCAAAATATTTTTGTATTCCAAAAAGAGACACTGTACACAGTGTAATATGTAATATCTATAATTCTTTATAACAACCTACTGTATATAAAACAGTTCTGAATGACAAATCAAACATATACCCTTTATAGCAGCTTTATAACACAACAAAAATATTGATTGATATATTGATATTCTCGTGAAAGAGTAGCGTTATTTGTTTTAGGATGCTAGTTCCTCAAAGGTAAACTCAAAAATATTACTTTTTTCAAATACAACAGTATTTCAGGATTCATAAAATATTCTGTATAGGGTCTAAATACGGTAGACAAAATGGTTTCCTAAACATATTTAGTTTAAGACAATGATTAAAAAACATCATATTTGTATTTTCAAAGCGCCTGAAGTGCCACAATAACTCCCTTACTAAAACACATGCAGTGAATACCTTTGTGTAGGCCTTCAAAATTAACTGGAAGAGACAGGCTTAGTGTGATGTTTTTGATCCTGCAGGTTTCCCTTGCAATACAAACTCCCTGATGAAACCCTCACAACCTAGCTGTCTGCGAAAAGACAATAATTAGACCATACGATTATATGATAATCCCAAAGTCATTGCTGGTTTCCTTGCAGCCAAATAATCACTTTTTTATCCACAATCTGATCAGAGTTTTATCAGCTATATACATAATCCAAAAACTTTTACATTTCCAACACACAAAGTGAACTACAAGTTATTTATCTTATCCAACTACAAAAATTAACAAAGGAACTTATTGTAAAGTGAACCTCTACAAATAGACTTCCTGTGTGACAGATGTGTAACGGTGTTAAACCCTTACATCTGTCAACTGAATAGCCCTCTAGGGGACTAAAAAACATAGAGGAAACCTCTCTTACCAAAACGCATGCACATGCATGCACGAACGCACGCACGCATTCACACACACACCTGCTATTTATCTGCAAGACAGAGAAACATTTTCATTGGGCATAACTACTAATAGGCCCATTTAAACTAGCAAAATTTCCAGTAAAAATGCCTAAAATGTAATACCAAAAATAAATGAAGTGCAGTTCCTCAACCATGAGGCCTATATACACATCTGGTTTCATTTGATATGGCAGAAGCTATACTTACAGCTTACATACTTTATATGTAAGCTTATGTTGTATTACCATTGCAGAGTATATAGAGATGGAAAACAGTAAACAGTTTAAAATGTATTCCCGCCTGAAAATATACTAAATATTAGAGTAAAAAACCCATTTTGGGATGATGCAGTTGCAGCCCCAAACCTCTAGAAAACAAAAGCCCAACATCTGAAAATTTCCTTTGCAAAGGTTGATTCTATTTTAAGTGAAGCAGAGCAAATAGAGAGAGGTTTTATTAGAAACATGTCAGGCGGAAGCTCTATTTATGCCATGTTAAATTTGTTTTACACATTTTGTCATATTTTAATAATCTCATTTACCAAACTGTACAACTGATTATGATTAAAGTTATACCGTTGGAATCTGTACATCCTGGGCTTTCATATGATATCTGGCATGTGTGGGTAGCATAAAGTCAGCAGAATTGCACGTGCACATATAATGCACGTGGAACAGTGCACAATAATTTTTATTTATGAACATACGCATGTTTAGATGCTTGGTGTTGGAATTGTATTTTGTTTAGGTAAAATTTTAATTTATGACTTTTTAGTCGAGTTTCTTCTCTTGAAGTGGATGTGCAGCATGTCTATGTTGCTTTACTTTTAGCATGTTCTTGTATCATGTGTGTAGTGAAGAGTGCAGCTGCCCCCAAGGGAGGGGCCTCTCGTTTTTAGGTGGTTTTAACAGGGCATGGTCAGTTCCTGCAAACCCCCTGCTTTCCTAATAGTGCTGACCCATGTGACAGATGGACGTTGCATTCTGGGAGAGAATCTCTATCCTAAAGACCAGTTTTGCAGTATAACTTATTATGCCAGCCTTTAGCCATGTCCTCACATCCTGGCCCATGGAATGACGTACTAGTATCGCTTACGTTTCACTATTGCCTCTGCTAACAATGGACAGTGAAATACTACAGGGTCTGTTTTCATATGGGCTAGAGGCTGCGTGAGGCAGTAAACACTGGGCTGTGTTCTCCAGAGGCAATGTGGTAAATCAAGTGGGAATCTTAAATCCCGGCTACTGTCTGACCTCTGACAAAACCTCTCCAAACAAGGCCGCTGTCCCATGTTGGAAGGAATTTGTGCCTGTGTGTGTTTGTGAGTTTCTGTGGACGTAATTGCCCAGCCACATGACAAAGTGACAAAGTTGTAAAGTTATTGGCCTCTGTGCGTGTGTGTGCATGTGCACCTGCATGTGTGTTAAGATGTGCGTGCACACTCAAATTTCCATAGCTGACAGTTACAAAGACAGGCAAGAAGACTAACACATAGACAAATAATTAGGCTGGATGAGAAACGGACAGGCTGGCACACAAACCACATACACAGCAAGTTAGGTAGACAGGAGCCGCAGTGAAAAAGAGGAAAGACTGTCAGAGGAAACACAGGGAACATAACATGATACTCCACAGTGAAGAAGCTCCTGTAGAACCTGTAAGGACCCACAAAGGCACCCAGTGGAATGCCTTAGAGGAGCGACAGGTGGGGGCTCAATAAGGGAAGTGACAGCAGGCCGACAGGAGGGGCACATGCCTTATTAATTGAAGAGTAGCAGTCAACACTTGGGTCTAGTTAGGTCTTTACAGCCGTGGCTATTAAGAAGGACAAATTATGAGAAGCTAGGGGGAGGAGCTATACTCTATACGAAGTCTTTTTTTCATTCGCCTAGGCAAGACTATTTTGCAATCATAACATTTTTAGTGATGATTTCGATCAGTCAGATGCAACACAGTCACGCAGTAGCCTAGCTTTAACCTAATGTAGCATACAGGGGAGCAGAAGACGGGGGCGGGGGGGACTCAATGATCCACCCAACTTTGGAGAAAAAAATTTCGAAAACATTGTCTGTCGATCCAATATTTGTAATTTCCCCATGGCAATTTCCAAGAGTATGTAGGCATAAAGCTATGTGTGCAATGTATGCAACAATAATATGTTTTTTTTTTAAATAACATTATACTGTGAGATTCGCTGGAAAATAAAGTTATACTGGTCCAATAGAAAATAGTAGTTTATTTAGTCTATTTTCGTAGGCCTAACCAACTTTATAGTTTGGTATGGCTAATGCAGAATATTGACAGCCAGCGCATGAAAGGATCTTCACCGCCGCTAGTGCGTGTGTATAATGCGTGTGTTTGAGAGAGCGAGGATTGGAGAATCCCCACTTGCACAGTAGATATGTATTATTTGATTAGAACGTTGCTTTGCAGCGTTTTGACCCGACCCACCCGCAATATTTACAGCTTATCCACACCCGCAGGACCAGCGGGTTACGGGTCAGCACGCGCATCACTAGTTCCCGCACTTCCCAAAAAAAAAAGATTTTACTTTGACTATACCTCCTTAAAATGTAAAACATGGTTTGGTCTGTCAAAGCTATGATTAAACTCTTCTGAGGTGGCTCGGGAGCGGGTCTGGGGTCCCTGGGGTTTTTATATATTGTATTGTTATTACTCATTTAGTATTGTTTTTTTTAATGACGTTGTAGTGTGAAGCACTTTGTGTTACATGAATTTGTATGAAAAGTGCTATATAAATAAAGACTGATTCATTGATTGATGAAGTTAAGACTCGCTGTATATGACTAAAACAACTATAGGATACTATAAATCTGAACCCTAAGGGTATTTTGGCAGCTTTTCACTACTTTGATATAGGCTAATTTTTGTGTTTTATTATTATTGTAAAGGATGGTAAAACAGTGTATAGTTTTGTTTGAAACACATTTTGGTTTCGGTATGCGCTGACTATCTTTCAAACTCTTCTGAGTTCAAATACATACACAAAATAAATTAATGTATTATTATATATTTATTTATGCATATGCAACATTATTTATAATCCCTGAATTTCATGGGGTTTATCTAGTTATAATTTTGTTTTTGGTACCAAAGAAGAGAAAAAGTTTGGTTTCTGCATAGGCGAGGCATATTTGCCTTGTCTTGTAGACTACAGCCCTTGTAATGCCAAATAACACATGTCATATACCAATCTCTTCGGCAGAATGTCTGGATTACGAGGGAAACAACCTGTGTTTATTTTACCATTCTAAAGATATTATATTAAATATTAACGATCCCGTTTTCAGCACAAATTTAAGAGTGTATTTTAGAGGCAGCTTTGACATGCTATGTTAAATAACAAAAGCCATATATCGTTCTCTTCGGCGGAATGTCTGGATTATCAGGGAAGAAACCTTGAGTCTCTATCATAAACCGTTCTGAAGATAGGATACGAAATATAAACTATGGCTATGCAAGTCTGCAAGCAAGGCTGTTACCACAGCTTCGCCAGCCAGCCTCCAAATATACTGTCAATATCACGCTATATGTCACCATGGTGCTTTCACACACTTTGCACAAGCGCAATGAGGCAAAAAGGCACCAAATTTGGGGAATCGTCTTGTGGCTCTGCTTCAACTGTGCAAGACCCTGACAACAGCTGACCAAATTTCTGACTGTAAGAAATGTATAGCGTTGTATGTCGGAAGGTCAGGAGCTGTTATTCGCTCCTTGCAACCCCCCTGTACACTGCACGGAAAGCGATTGCGATCAGCTTTAGTAGCACATTGAATAGGGAGCACAACTTGACAGAACACCAACGCACTCCACCTCTGTGTCAGTATTTTAAATGTAATTGTGGGAAAATGCTTTAATAATATAATAGTATTATTACAATTAAATAATAATATAGTTCTGCAGCCATATATGGAGGAGGCAGAACATTTTATTTGGGGGGCATTGTTCCCCCAGTGCCTCCCCATGACGCCGGCTCCACCTTAAAGTGACTGGTGAAATGGATTGGCTGGAGTGTAAATGTGTGGTCTATGTGAACACTAGGCATAAATTAGGCATTAAATAAGGACATTGTCAAGGACTCCACTCCATATTGATTAGTAATTAGTTGTGTTAACAGGAGTGAGGGGTGTGACATATGTCCTTTAAATGAGAAAAAAAAATCCCTGGGTGTGATCAATAGGTCTGACTGCTCTGCTATATTATATAAGGTTAACATTCTCTCTCTCTCTCTCTCTCTCTCTCTCTCACCTCCCAAGAGTCACTTATTATAAGGCCTAATTCACAATAATGTACTTGTATGACATTTATATTTTAATATACAGTAACATATACTGTAAGACAGTCAAAACAGAGCCTGACAGAGTTTAACAAATTAAATGGAGAGTATGTTTTTCATACACAAATATATTTTTACATCCATAGGGTTTCATAAATTAGACTACAGTAAGTAAAAATATTACTTAATGTAACTTTAATATACATACATCAGAGAGTATAACACTGCGGTTTTCTTATCAGAAGTAATCTGATAGCTATTATCAAAAAATATATTAATTACTATAATTTGATATAAAAATTTAAAATTATTTGATTTTTGTTTTTCGCTTTAATAAGTCCGACTCACATATAATTGTATGCGTTATATTGCGTAGGTTAAAATATTTTAGTGGTATTGTAAAAGATAAAAAGATATCTATAAAAATGTGAATTAAATAATGTTAGCTAAAACAACTATTTTTTTTCTTTCGCTTTAATAGATACAGACGGTCCTGGCACTGCCACCTAAAAATGATCTAAAAACAATCTTCATCCTTTTAACATACTATATCTCTGGCTTTATGTATGCATGTACTTTCCTGTGCATATGTGCGTGTGTATGAACATGTGTGGGATTCATATACTGCATGGAAATGTACAGTGCATTAATGTGCATGTCCTAGTGTGTGACTTTGAATGCGGTCAAATAGACAATATTATAAAGACACCAATCTATTCAACATTAACATGAACATTTCTTGCTTGGTGGGTATTGAGTTAATTTAGAGGGACAATTAACAAAAGAAGCTAAACCAAAGATTGTATAATGGTAAACTCATTTCATTTTCATGCAGCCAGCCAGCCAGTAATGTGTGTGCATAACAGCTGCAGTACACTGGACTTCTCAGCTAAATGACACGTACGCAGGGGCGCCGTATAGGGGGGAAAAGATAGGACAATTCCAAGGGCCCCTGATATTGACCGGCACCCCCCTGTATCTGCATGAAATGGTTTGGTCCTGCCATAGCGCGCTTATCGGTGACAGTGTTAGTTGCAGTCTGTGGATGAGCCAGAAATAGCGATCGCTTCCCATTCCAAATAAACAAAAATCTGGTTTTCAGAAAAGGAAAGAAAGGAAAGAGAGAGAGGAATGACAAAGGAAAGGATGTCAACCTGTAACCCAGTTTTTCACCAAGAAAAGTGGGTAGCCTATAGTCTGGGAGTTAACCTAAGTTAACCTGTTGGCTTAAATGTCCATAGTGAAATAAGATAGCTAGCTACAGACTAGTGTTAGCCTACATTTCATCAACATGTAATCAGTAAAGGGAAACGTTTAGCAAGATATTCATATTAAATCCTTGTCCCCGCCCCTTTTAGCAGACTTAACAACAGATGAGTCGGCAGCACCCCAGTCTCCCCATAACTTTACTCCTCCCTGTCCCAGTGAAGAAGGTGAGCAACATTGTGCTAATGATATGCCAGTTAGCATCATTCCAGAGTGTGTGTGGGGATTTCTCTGCATCTCTTGCTCGTTTTACCATAACAAAAAATAAAATGAAATATTTATTTTCTCACATGATGTCACACACATGTCCGCCGATTTTCTGGGTGGAGTTAACTCGAGCGTGGGGACGTCATGTCGCTCCTGGACTATTAAAGTAAACAGTGTCACGATAAACGGTCTCTTTGCGTTTGAGTCTGACTGCCTACTGCAGCTTTTGTAGTACATTTTTACTAGCTGAAAGCTCTGAACTAACCATTGTGACACAACTTGGATTATACATGGATATTTGGCAGTTTTCTTCAGGTGCTTCTGTCTTCTGACTGTTCATAAATACACTGTTTTACTGAGCCAATCGCACCTGCTGAAAGACAAGCCATTGCAGCTAGCTAGATGAGTGAGTTGCACCACTTAAGAATGTTGCGCAATAGCCTAGAGTTGAAAGGGGGAGGGGAAATTACGAACATGCCCATTCAGCCCTGAGCCCTTTGAATGTAGCATTTTTTGTCATAATGTTAACACACATTATTTTTTTATTATTATTATTTTGGTTGATTTATATTAAATATATCCCTCTGCAATATATTGGGAATATTTCTGCACCTTGTAACCTCTTTCCTCTTTAAATAAATAAAAATTTAAAAACCCTACTGTCTGTACTGGATGCTGGACAGTTGGAAACAGTGATTAATTTACCTCACCCTGCATGTAAATTACAGACAATATTAAAATAATTCAGTTTGATACGTTCATTTAGATTGAATTATGGCCGTTGAATGACATATATAGATACAGACTTTAGTATTCCTATACTAGGGCAAATTATTTGAAAAGCTTGCACACACCACACACAAATCTATTTTATCTAATGTAGGGCTGGGCGATATACCGGTATATCGGAATTTACAAAAGTGATATAAAATTTGACAATATTGTTTATATCGATATAGTTATATTATGCATTTATTCATGACTTTTTCAATTTGTTAGTTTCTCCCTCTATGCCTGCACTTAGTGTGTTCAGAGTGTCAAATGGGCAGAGACACCAGAGAAAGCTCACATGTCAAATAATGTCGGTAAATATAAAACATTTCACATTTCCGTTGAGTTTCCTGTTTTTTTCTATATGCCTGAAGGATTTAGCCCACTTTATAAAAAATACCGATGTATATCGTGTATACGTATTCAATCTAAATATATCGGGATATTATTTTTGGTCCATATCGCCCAGTCCTAATCTAATGTATGTAATCAAGTAGTGGTGATACAGAACTGTAGGTAATTTGTGTTCCGTAGTGTTAGTGTCATTTATTGGTATATTGCATATTTTAATATATATATGTACACTGTATATATACAGTATATTTGTATATAGCACATGCATTGTGTAAATCCTACAGAGCCAGGACCTTCTCAGGTAGAAGTGTGGAAGGAACGGAAGAAGGGAAAGAAAGTTACAGTGATGATGAGGATGAGAAATGCATTGTGGAAGAAGACAGAAGTAAATAAATAAAAATACATTGAGACTGTGAAACACTAAGGAATTTTTTTATAGTGGCTTTAAATCTTGCATCAAATAGTGAACGGCATACTGTATGCAGACTTCCATATACAAATCACCAGCAGTA
>JAODOY010005223.1:0-10514 GCA_025399855.1 Forbesichthys papilliferus | reverse complement strand
AATGTAAAAGTACAATGAATAAGAACTGCGAGTCATGTACCTGTTTGTAAATTACCCATAAATACCAAGTATCATACATATAAGTAAACCTATACTTAAGTTTAAAAGTACAGGGATTTTGACATTGTAATTCTATGTATGTTATTTGTAAAATATTGGTAAAATACCGAGGAATTACCACAAAACAATGGAATCATACCTTGTACTTACCAGGTGGTAAGTTAAAGTGTAACCAAACAATATAATAATAATAATCCAGATTATTATTGATTGCTTGAAGCAGTCTCTCTTTCTCTCTTTAGTAAAATGATTAAAACTGTAAAGAGAAAGCTTGAATCAGGTCAGATAATAGAAGCAACATAATTAGTATTACCAGTGTTAAAGAAATAGGAAATGTAAGACTTTTAAGAGCCTACTGTAATGTTTGTTGCATTAGCTATATTTGCATAACATTTACTGACCTGGTAATCAACATCCATATTACTTTATTCAAGCAAACCTCAACTGAGTAGTTTGGAGATGTGCAAGTCTCTTGTCTCCTATTGACATGCTCATGGTCTAATCTCTTGGGTATCTACCTAAAGTGAGAGAAATAATGCTTTATTTATGCTAGATCCAAGTACACTAGTCTAAAATCGTTCCTGTAAAATGTACAGTAAATTACTGGCAAAAAGTTTTCCAATAAAATAATGTCAAATTATTTAAACCTAACCGTAAACTAAAAAAATAACAGTGTCAGCTGGCCAATAGAGGGTGCTAGGGTGCCGCCCTTCCTAGTGGATCTGTGTATTTACATTTTTAGAATTAATATATTTACATTAAACAATTCCTTATATGATTGTATTTAAAATGTGCAACGATGTTAAATATAGTCATTATAAATTTATTTGAGGGGAATATGTGTTTCCCGTTTATCTGGATCAGAACTTTCATCACATCCCTCTCTTCTTGGATGCTAGAAGAATCGCCCAACATAAATTGGACCGGCCGCAAATCGTGACATATGCAGTGGAGTTCTTCAAAAAGTAATTATTCTATGTTCTATGTTGTGGTCCATATAGCCAGAAAGTAGACTACCAATTAGTCAAATAAATGTCTTTAAAAATGAGCGTTACAAAACACACTTTAGGTTGATAAATCAATTAATTCATAATAGTTTGATTCAGTTTTCATGTTATTTTCATGGTTATTTTAGGTGCAGCAAAAGGCGTCCAATCTCTTTCTAAATAGCTTCCCTATACTGTAATAAGAGGAAGGTGAATACTCAACGTGGAGCAGTGTCAGAAGATCTAGATCGCTCTGGAGAAATGGGTATCGGCAGCAAAAGTGAGAAAAGACAACTCAATATGTAGGTTTGAAGCGGTAAATAAATAAAACTTTTAGTCTCGCTCTTCCCTTATTCAACCAGTGGTCTTTTTGTGTTGTTTCTTAAAACAGCATTTTTCTTTAAACAATTACACAGGTACAACATCACATTAAACAATACAATTAAACACCATTATGTCACGCTGACGTCCCGCGGCATGGCCGCGCCATCCCCGGAGTAGTGATAGCCGATCTGCGACAGGTGGCAATCAGGGCCTCCCACACCTGTGTCTTGTTCATTGATTGTTCCCCTGTTTTATATACCGTGTCTTGGTGTTTACCCCTTGCGGGTTATTGTTTGTTTCCAACTAAGGCTAATGTTTCACTTGTATTCTGTCCTTATTTCTTCTTTGTAAATTAAACATTTATTTTATATCACCACAATAATCAAGCTTTGTCACAGAATAACCCGCCGCCATTTCCTCACTATATCGCTGTTACTGCTTTTGTTTGTTCACCCGTTCATTCCCTCGTGTGGATTAGGATGGACCCAGCGGGGAGCGGTGATGGTGAGAAGGACCGGCTGTCTGCGTTGGAGGCGGGATACCGGTCCATGGAGGGGAGTGTATCACGACTAATTGAGGCCGTCCAACATCTCATGGCCGTTCGCACACCCCTCCCATCTGACGGCGCCCATAGCCCCTTGGGAGCAGGGGCATCGGGCTCGTCGGCTAGCGGACCGGAGGCCCACCGCTCCCCGGTGAGTGAAGTTAGAGGCGCCGCCCCGGAGAAATACGACGGCAATCCGGAGCGGTGCAAGGAGTTTCTTCTCCAGTTCGGGCTGTACCTGGGCAGGAGGGCAGACGGACAGGGAGAGGATCTCCTTGCTGACCTCCTTCCTCACTGGGCGCGCACTCTCCTGGGTGACTGCGGTGTGGGATAGCCAGGACGCGGACATGTGGTCTTACCCAGGCTTTCTAGCCCAGTTCTGGTCGGTGTTCCATCATCCGGAGGGAGGTAGAGAAGCCGGGGAACGGCTCCTCCGACCACATCACTTCAGCCCTGATAGATTCCGGTGCCGCGGGGAGCTTCATTGACCAGGCGTTGGTGGCCACACTGCAGTTACCAACACGCAGGTTGAGGTCCCCGATTTCCATCAGGGCGTTAGACGGCCGGCCCGTGGGCAAAGGGGTGATAACCCACGCCACCAGACCACTCTCCCTGACCATGCACAGTTGCCACCAAGAGAGACTGGAGCTCTCAAGGTCTCCCTTGGCTACAACAACACGACCCACAGATCGCCTGGAGAAGAAGGGAGATCCAGGGATGGTCGAAGGCATGCCGGAAGATCTGTCTCCAGCTGCAGTGTGGGACCACCTCCGTGGAGAGCCCGCAGAGCGCCCTCCAGCCCAACATTCCCGCCGAGTACCGGGACTTGGCGGACGTATTCGACGTGGACAGAGCAAAGTGTCTCCCTCCCCATCGCTCTTGGGACTGCGCCATCGAGCTGAAGGCCGGTGCCTCGCCCCCGCGGAACAAGGTCTACCCGCTCTCGGTGGCGAAGACGAAGACTAAGGACGACTACATAGCCGAGGCGCTGGAGCAGGGACTGATTCGCCACTCCACCTCTCCAGCGTCCTCGAGCTTCTTCTTCGTCGGGAAGAGGGACGGGGGGCTCCGCCCGTGTATTGACTTCCGGGGGTTGAACAACGTCTCCATCAAGTACCGGTACCCCATGCCCCTCGTCCCGTCTGCCATCGAGCAGCTGAGAGGGGCGAGGCACTTCACCAAGCTGGACCTCCGGAGTGCCTACAACCTCATCCGGGTCCGGGAGGGAGACGAATGGAAGACAGCCTTCAGCACCACGTCGGGCCACTATGAATACCTGGTTATGCCTTTTGGACTGGCCAACGCCCCGGCCATCTTCCAGTCCTTTATGAACGAAGTGTTCTGAGACATGTTGGGGAGGTTCGTAGTGGTCTACATCGATGACATCCTGATCTACTCTCAGACGGTCTCGGAGCACGTGGCCCACGTGCGTGCTGTGCTCCATCAGCTGCGGCAGCACAGGCTCTTCGTCAAGGGGGAGAACAGCCTGTTCCATCAAGCCGCTGTCTCCTTCCTGGGCTACCGAATCACTCCGGAGGGTGCCAGCATGGAGGAGCTAAAGGTGAAGGCTGTCCAGTCGTAGCCGGTCCCTGGGACCATCAAGGAGCTGCAGCGCTTCCTGGGCTTTGCCAACTTTTACCGCCGGTTCATACAGAACTACAGCACCGTGGCAGCGCCCCTCACGTCGTTGCTGCAAGGCAAGCCGCAGCGCCTCCGCTGGACCTCGGAGGCTGAAGGCGCATTCAGGGGCCTCAAGAGACGCTTCACCACCGCCCCACTCCTCGTTTACCCAGACCCCCTGAAGCCCTTCGGGGTAGAAGTCGACGCCTCCGAGGTCGGGGTCGGGGCGGTCCTCTCCCAGCGCCGTGGCAGCCCGCCACAGCAACACCCATGTGCCTTCTTCTCGCGGAAGCTGTCTGCTGCGAAGAGGAACTACGACGTGGGGGACCGAGAGCTACTGGCGGTAAAGTTGGCCTGGAGGAGTGGAGACACTGGCTGGAGGGCGCCCGTGAGCCGTTCACCGTGCTCACGGACCACCGAAACCTGGAGTACATCCGTGCGGCCAGGCGCCTAAACCCTCGCCAGGCCCGATGGATGGACTTCTTCGCCCGCTTCCGGTTCACCCTCACCTACCGACCCGGGTCCAAGAACAACGCGGCGGACGCACTCTCGCGCCAACATGAGGGGGACCAAACCCCTGTCAACCCCGTTGTCGCATCTGTGATCCCTCCGTCCTGCGTGGTGGGCCCCGTCGACTGGGACGTGGACGCCGAGATCCGAAGAGCAAGCTGACGGGACCCGCCACCTGCCAACTGCCCTCCTGGGAGGGTCTACGTCCCCAAGAGAGTGCGTAGCCAGCTGGTGACCTGGGCCCACCAGACACCTGCCACCGGACACCCAGGGGTGGACCGGACGAAGGAAGCGCTTCGGGCGAAGTACTGGTGGCCTAGGATGGGGAGGACGACCACGTGCGGTCTTGCCGGACATGCGCACAGTCCAAGGCGCCTCGGCACGCACCTGCGGGCCTTCTCCACCCACTGCCAGTGCCTCTGCGGCAGTTGAGCCACGGTGGACTTTCTGACCAATCTGCCGGCGTCAGAGGGGCATACGGTCATCTTGGTCGTGGTCGACCGATTCTTGAAGATGGTCCGTTATGTCCCTCTGGCCCGAATGCGCACCGCCCTGCAGGTCGCGGAGGTACTCTTCCAACTGGTCTTCCGACTCTACGGCCTTCCGGAGGACATCGTTTCCGACCGCGGCCCCCAATTCACTTCAAGGGTCTGAAAGGCATTCGTGGCTCAGGGTCGCGGTCAGCCTCACGTCCGGGTACCACCCTCAGGCCAACGGGCAGGCGGAGCGGGCAAATCAAAAACTGTGCCGCTTCCTTCGAGCGTATTGTGTGGACAGCCCCCATGACTGGTCTACGTTTCTCCCCTGGGCTGAATACGCTCAGAACTCTTTATGTCAGTCCTCCACAGGGCGGAGCCCATTCCAGGTGGTCCTCGGTCGTCAACCACCTCTCTGCCGCTGGACGGTGACTCCGGCCAGCGACGTCCCGGCGGTGGAGGACTGGGGGGCCGGGGAGGTGTGGACCGCCACGAGGGTCCGCCTCCAACAGTCAACGAGCCGACAGAAGACACAGGCGGACCGACGGCGGTCCACAGCCCTGGCCTACAGCCCAGGGGATAGGGTGTGTCTGTCCGCACGGGACCTGCCGCTCCGCTTGTCCTGCAAGAAGCTCGCCCCCCGGTACGTGGGGCCCTTCAAGGTACTCCGGAAGGTCAACGACATGACTGTCACCTTGGAGCTCCCACCGCCTTACCATCGCCTCCATCCCACCTACCAAGTCTCTCTCCTCAGACCGGTGGTCCCCGGTCCACTAGGGGGTCGTGATCCTACGGCTGCTCCTCCGGCGCCGATAGAGGTGGAGGGGGGTCCAGCGTATGCCGTGGAGGCGGTTCTGGACTCTCGGCGGCGGCAGAGCCGGCTCCAGTACCTGGTGGATTGGGTGGGTTACGGTCCCGAGGAGCGGTGTTGGGTGAAGGCTGTCGACATTGATCATGCCCTCACCCAGGAGTTCCACGCTCGCCGGCCGGATCGGCCTGGGCCCCGCCATCGAGGCCGCCCGGCATGTCGGGGCTCCGGCGCGTAGGGAGCCATGCCCAGAGCGGGGGGGTACTGTCACGCGGATGTCCCGCGGCGTAGCCGCGCCCTCCGGTCTGGCGCGCTCTCGCGTGCCGTCCCCGGAGTAGTGATAGCCGATCTGCGACAGGTGGCAATCAGGGCCTCCCACACCTGTGTCTTGTTCATTGATTGTTCCCCTGTTTTATATACCGTGTCTTGGTGTTTACCCCTTGCGGGTTATTGTTTGTTTCCAGCTAAGGCTAATGTTTCACTTGTATTCTGTCTATATTTCTTCTTTGTAAATTAAATGTTTATTTTATATCACCACAATAGTCAAGCTTTGTCACACATTCCCTTAGTTTTGTTTCTATTAGATCTATTTAGGAATCCACTTGTCAATTAGTAGTTAGTTTGTTTATATATTCCTATTTAAATTCAAGATGGCATGATACTTTAGTTTTCTATTAGTCAGGAACTCATGAATTTGTATTTATATTATAGTTTATAGATCCTATTTTGTAGTGCCTTTAACTAAACAAGCTGAATGTTTTATAATTTCTCTTCTTTCCCTGTATAACCCAAAATCAAATACCAATAGCAAATGTATATGTATATTAATATGAAAATAAATTAAATGAAACCTCAGTATCACCTGTCACGGTAACCTGTGCTCCTTTACATGTAAAATCTAAATACAAACATAAATCAACAACTCATTCTAGAGCTATGACCTTAATAACAATAAAATGTTATATCAGTTTGGTCCACGTCCTAAGGATTCAGTTCAGTGAGTTACTGTGGGTCCATCCATTGCGGGGCTGTATCCTTTGACCATTAAACGGTAGCAATGTCTATTTCCATCAGACTGTGTGGAGCAAGCGAAATGTGAGTGTCCTACCACTTTTCGTCCCTTTTTTCTATTCCAGTACTAAGTATCTCCTTATTTCCGGCTCATGGGATTGGCACGCCACTCCAGGACCAGACACAACAGAACAAGCTGGGCTGAAGATTCCAATATCCACACCACCGCCGAGGACACCAAGGAAACGAAGCGATGACGTAGAGCAGACAAAAGGGAGAGGGGAGGAAAGGAGGGGAGGCCTGGCCAAGGTTTTTTCCTTTGGCAACTAGCAGCCGGATTGTAACTACTACAGGTCTTTGTTTTATCAAATTTAATCATGTATTCTCTTCTCCGTGTCTCAAAAGCTACTTCGGCTGGAATAAAATGAACTATTTTTAGGGCTCACACGGACTCATCCACTGCATGGGGGAGGAGTTAACGAGGAGGAATTGTTTTAACCCTTTGTAAAAATTTTATTATTTCTGATTTCTGTGACAAAGTGGGCTATACAACGGTGATTCAAAGAAAAGGGGTTTAATAATAACCCGAAAGGGTTAAACACAAAAGCACCGTATATAAAGGAGGTGAACAATCAAAGAACAAGGAACAGGTGTGGGAGGCCTTGATTGCCACCCGCCGCAGATCGGCTATTAGTACTCCGGGGACGGCACGCGAGAGTGTGCCAGACCGGAGGGCACAGCCCTGCCGTGGGACGTCAGCGTGACAATTTCAGTATGAGTGACAAAGACATAAATCTGATCACTTATATGGTTAAAATAAGATCTTCTCACCACATTAACCTTTCTATAATTTAGTTCTATTTTAGATCTATTTTACAATATCTATTTCATAAGGTTCTGTAACCAGGGGTTACACATGCATTCTGCTGAACTTCTGTGCACCAAATTTTTCTTCTGCAAAATTATTATGCATCAATTTCAAAGTCTTCTGCTACACTCAACATAGTCTCACAGAGCCAGCATTTTCTTACGTAATGTCTAGGACACAACACTGGATAACTGCGGCAATATCTGCCTAGTTGACCGTAAAGCTATTTTGATTGACATGCACAACAACCAGCTGCGTAACTCAGTGACATTAAATTTATACAGAGGAATTTGTTGAGAAAATAACCCATTTCACTCTGTGTTCAGGTATTATTCTGTTAGATAAAGCTGTTAGTACTTATAACCTACAGCCCCCAGATACGTGGGCAGCGCACATTTCACTACACGCATGCTTTTTGATCATGCTAAAAATAAAGCTACATAGGTATTCTGCACATCCACTTCAAGAGAAGAAGCTTGACTACAATCTAAATCATTTACATTTTTACCTAAATGTAACAGTTGTACAGTTTGGTAAATTATATATTTAAAATATGCAAAAATGTGCCAGAATGTGTAATAAAAAAAAAAATGTTTTCCTGGAATTTGTGCTAGGGTTTTTAACTGAAACTGAAAGACGTAAATAAAGCCAGCTACTACACTAGCATCTGTTGGAATATGGGGTGGTGTCTTCTCACCCAGTTCCAGCGTGTTCGTTTATGGAGTTGAAGTACGAGGAGACACTGTGTCCAAGTTTATAAAAATCAGCTTTAATATAATAATAGTAGATCACAAATACAAGTTACAGGGCCCTGGTCCACACTTCCTCTAACTGACTGACAGCATGCAATATCAAAAGTTCAACAAAAAAAAAAAATATAATAATAATAATAATAATAATAATGAAGTATAAATAATTAAATAAATGTCAAAATAATTGAAACAATAATTATGTTTTTGTAATAAAAAAGGCCTTTTCTGTATTTTTACATGTAGTTACATATTTATTTGAACATTTTTTCATTTAATTAATAATTTTTATATACATGTATTCTTACATTTATTTATAATTATTTTATTTATTTATAAATGTATTCCTGTGTATATATATATTTATTTATTTCTGTATTTCTACATTTATGTATTTATTTATTTCCATATTTCCACATTTCCTTGTTCTATTTATTTCCATATTTCCGTGGTGGTAAATGTTAAGAAGGTACGCGGTAGAAAGTGATTGGAAACCCGCCGTTCTAAAATTGACACATCATGTCACGTCTCTGGCTCATCTACATTTTCTGCTTTGCTTTCACAATTACTCTAAGAATGCCAAAGGCAATGCATGTGCTTATTCTTAAAATGTACCAGCCTCAGAAGTGCACAGACGTGTGGTGACATTTGAACGGGAGGTTTCCGTCCTTCGCACAGCAACGGATATTTTATGTTTTATTTCTGATGTATTTAGCTGTTAAGCATGGCAACTAGGCAATGTCTTCTGAAAATATTCACTACTGTGGTTTGCAATCGTTGCTCTGTCCTTATCGCTTCTTCTTTGACTTAGGTAACCTAGGCTAGGGGCGATAGTAGTAGCTCCAACCACATTATTTTTTCATGTCCTCCTTTTCCCCGCTGCTAATCTTTATTAAACAAAGCTTAAACAAAGTGCTGACTTCATATCACCCATAGCAACGTTTATCAACTCCCACCCACTTTAGCGCGTACCTCCACGGAATTTTGTGCTCTGGAGATAAGAGCAAAAGTGGTGGGTTCAACCTACCGCTTGCCGCAGCGGTGGGCACAGCTATTGCCGCCGGTGTTGTGAATGCAACTTTACAATCACTTGGTGTGTCTGTTGTTTCTTTAGGGCAGGGCTATTCAACGCCGGTCCTGGAGGGTCACACCCTGCATGTTTTAGATATCTCCCTGCTCCAATATGCCTGATTCAAGGATGTTAGAAGCTTTATAATAACCTGTTATTTTGAATCAGGAGTGCAGTCTGCAGCCCTCCAGGACCAGAGTTGAATGCTTCTTGGCAATTAATCTTGTACAATTGGAAAGCATTATTATTTCCCTTTTAAATGGTCCGACATGTCAGGAATATGCATTTGTGGGATGAGCAGCAGATCTGAGTATGTGGGTTGCGCCCATGAAAAATGTCCCAAATCTCTGACGATGCCAAACAGCTATTCTTTGCTGTTGACTCTAGTTTGGTGGATTGGATAATTATAGCTCATATCTTGCATATCGCATAGATCCGCTTGAAAAAGTACTAGTGGTTTCATCACAAAGACTCTGTTTCTGTCGAAGTTAACCCTAGCTGGTTTATGCAGGGTATAGCTATCTTGGCCTGTTAACCAGTCCACGGTTTTACCTGTGGCTGGCTTAATGACCAGCTCTGCTGTCGAGGCCTGTAGGCGTTCAACACCGCCACAAGACCCCGGATTCTTAACCGTATAATACACCTGTTTTAACGCATCATCCTGCCCTGTTTGAATGTTCATATTTATGGTGGCTAAATGATCCAAGACACGGTTCTTTATGGTTGAGATGTTTTAATATATTTTTTAATATTTCACAATATATAGCATATTTCATTTCAAGATTTAAATTCACACATTTTTGACAATAGCTAGCAATTCAACTAGTGGTTTAACACCATGGTGTTATCTAACCAGTTTGCTTTCTTTACAACCTTATTGTAGTTAAATGACTCCCCTAGTTTCATTTTAGCAACAGTTATATATATAATCATTGTATACAGACATAAAAAAATCACAATAAAAAATTCATCGTTATTCACTATAACCGTGTTCAGTAGATTATCCATACTCTCCCCTGTCGCTAGTAGTGTAATACAATCACCCCACAAACGTCAGGTTCGTACACAATCCATTAACCCAGTCATTTTAACAACACATTCGTCAGGGTCTTCCTTAATAATCTTCTCCACTATGATCGTTATTTCATGGGTCACCCAATAACATGTAATGTCCTTCAGAATCGAGCGTAGAATGTTGCACATCACTCTCCTCGCCAATAGCTTCGAGTGTTTAGAAGTTGATTCTCGAACTGCGGGTTGCTGTCCTCGTCAGAGTCCAGGACTTGTTGATCTTTCAACTCATACAATATAGCTTCAGCCACGCATCGCACCCTATTCGCTGACACTGGCACCCCGTATGAGGTTAGAACATGCAGTGCGGCTGGTATGAATCGGTCGTTCCAGAGTGCAGTCATCAGTTCATCATGATGGTAGGCGTGATAACCTTTAGGAGCTGGGAATAAACAAGGATGCTGTCTTTGACTCGGAT
>JAODOY010005222.1:2500-10515 GCA_025399855.1 Forbesichthys papilliferus | reverse complement strand
CCTCCCCACCCCACCCCCCTCTAAACCCTTCCACCCCCACCCCTCTCTCCCCCTCTCCCGCCTGTAGGAGTCAGCCCTGGGCTGGATGGGACCAACCATGCCCCCCAGCAAGAAAGCCCAGAGCCCCAGCAGCGGAGCCAGCGCCTTCAGGGGCCTGAGCCCCCACTACCGGCAGGGGGAGGCGGCAGCGTCGGAGGCGGACGCGGCCGACCTTTCGCTCTCCCTGTCGGCCTCCTTCTCCAAGGCGGAAGACGAGGAGCTGACCAGCCTCTCTTGGCTCCACGAGAGCACCGACCTCCTCAACAGCTTCAGCCATTCGGGGCTGCGAAGCGTCTCCCCGCTGCAGGACCACGACGGCCAGCAGGGGGCGGCGGCGTCGGACGCCCGTTCGCCCTCCTCCGGGTCGCCTTCGCCCGACGACCCGTTGCTGGGCGACGGCCACCGCTCGCCCTACGACGCGGCCACGGGCGCCAACCGCAAGCCGCCGTACTCTTTCAGCTGCTTGATCTTCATGGCCATCGAGGACGCGCCCAGCAAGCGGCTGCCCGTCAAGGACATCTACGGCTGGATCCTCCAGCACTTCCCTTACTTCGCCAGCGCCCCCACTGGCTGGAAGAACTCGGTGCGTCACAATCTGTCGCTCAACAAGTGCTTCAAGAAGGTGGATAAAGACAGGAGCCAGGTAAGGAGAGATGACTGTTTTTCCTATTAGATCAGGTCTGTTTTAATGTGCTCTCTATTTTTATTTATTTATTTATTTTTCTCTATTTGAGAGGAAAACAATAATATCTAGTAAGGATGCTCCCTGGGCGCCTCCCTTGGGAGGTGTTCCAGGTACGTCCGGCTGGGAGGAGGCCTCGGGGAAGACCCAGGACTAGGTGGAGAGATTATATCTCCAAACTGGCCTGGGAACGCCTCGGGATCCCCCAGTCAGAGCTTGCTAATGTGGCTCGGGAAAGGGAGGTTTGGGGTCCCCTTGCTGGAACAGCTGCCCCCGCGACCCGACTCCAGATAAGCGGGAGAAGATGGATGGATGTATATACATTGAGTAAATCACAATGTGTGGTGCCATAGCAACAGTTTTAACTGATCATAAGCAGTCCATCTTTATATTATTACGTTGCTTTAACTATTACATGTATCCTCGACCAATTAACACGCTTGTGCGTGGCAGATATATCCCTGAATTGTTTTTCACTTTGAGATATGCCCTAGGCAAGGCTTGTCTTGGTCAGGTGTAGACGTCATCGGGCAGCGACTGAGGGTTGTCACGGCAACATCAGGAGCAGCACATGGCTCTGGTTGAGACAAAGCAGAAACGTACGGTTTTCTAAAACAAGGGAGTACAGCGATATGAGGAACAGCGTGAGGGCAAAAACCCATGAAATAACTGGCGATGTAAGGTTAAGAGAGATGGTCACTGCTGTTTTATAACTGATTGGACCAAGGTGTTCTTTACAATGTGAATTGTGAGGGCAGATGCAACTACTTATATACGGCATATGTATTTCTGGTCAAATCGAACTATTGCAATTTGTAAACACAAGACGAGTTTTTTCCTGTGTGTGCGTGCCCTGCAACTGTGGAATGCAGGTCATAAAATGTTCACAGAACACCAAATAAAACAGAGACAGGTAGGTTTTACAGAGCATTGAATGATTCGTTAGTTTCACTTTTGCTAAACTTTGTCATTTTATTTCCAGAAAAACATATTTTTGATATGAAACGTCTATAGTGCCAGTTCTAACTTCTGTCCTTCCTTTATGTTGATGTGAGGTGTGATAACCAATCACATGCTTCCTTAAGGAAATCATAGGTGTACCTCTGTTCATATATGTATCAACTACGGATATTGCTGGTTTTGAATCAGAATAGCCCATTATTCCAACATCCTGTAAGCTGCAAGTATAACCCAAGCTTATCTTTCCATTCCTGGATGGGGTCACGTGGGGTCCAAAGGCCATAAACCAACTTGGTTGTCAGGGAGCCAAGCTTTTAGGGGCAAGCTAAGGTTATGGAGGTTAGGGCTGTTTTGACTTTAAAATGCTGGATCCACACACTTTTAAAGGAGGAAAACAGGAAATGTGTCAAAGCAACACGAAAATGCAGACTATCTCTTCTGATAGGAACTGTGAGGAATGCCTCCCCTCAATGAGGTTTGCTGAACAATATGTAACATGTTCTCCTTTTTGTGACTAATGTATATAATTGCAAAATAGAAGATAGCAAAACAATATAATCTTCTTCACTGATTGTGATGTAGAATTGCACCGGGAGCATCTCCCCACCTTAAAGAGTATATTCCAGTCATTATTGATTGAGACGAGCATTATTTTCAGTCCATTGAGGGTCTTCTGACATCTTTAATAGCCCAGACAGTTATCAACAGTGTGCAGGCATATCCAAGCTGAAGTCAAACATATTGTGTATTTTGTCTACAGCTGTACTAGATTCTGCCTTATCAATAGTTGATGATCTCGGCTTTCATAGTTCTCTTTCACTCCGTGGTTCTGCATTCTCCCGGCGGGTGGAATGCTTCGCTTTTGATTTACATCTCCGTGCAGTATATACGTGGCCTCTTTTTCAGGGACTTTCACATCGCGATTGCACTCCATTAGGCCAAGCCCTGGTAAATAGGGAATTAATCCCTTGCTGAATCAGTGGGAATTTAATGCCCGAGGAGTTCTATTGCTTTCATGCCGGAGAAACGTCAGATGTCATCTTTCGTCGAGGGTGACTGGGTTGGTTGCGGGGGGTGACTGCAAGGGGGGAATGGGCGGACAGCGCTCTAGATATGTTTTTGTGTGTGTGTGTGTGTGTGTGCTTTCTTTCACCAGCATGTGAACCCGCTCCGTTCCTTTGGACCTGTGTTCTGTATGTGTGTGTGTGTGTGTCAAAACAAAATGGTTGAAGGATGAAGAGGACATTGTGTTACTGTGTGCGTGTGTGTGTGTGTGTGTGTGTGCGGTTGTGCGAGCACGCTCTTATGCTAGTCTGTCATCTCGCCCCTTGACTACAGCAGCGCAGAGTTTGCCTTGTATATATATCACCATAGTAACAAGGTTGCAGTTGACATAAAAGTATGCCGTTGCTGTAGCAACAGGAAAACTGATTTGGCTGTCTTGGGCGTTTGGTTTACTGTCTTGGGTGTGTGTGTGTGTGTGTGTGTGCGTGTGTGTGTGTGTGTTTCTGCATGTTGCTTGCTTATTTTGATACAATTTGTGCACGTAGACATACTGTATGTGCACGTGTGTGTGTGTGTGTGTGTTTGTGTGTGTGTGTGTGTGTGGAGAGGTGATTCTGGCAAGGACAGATCGTCCTCTCTGTGTCACTGCACACACATAAAAGATAGCTCGCTAATTAACCCTTCACACACACACACACACACACACACACACACACACACACACACACACACACACACACACAGCCATGCCTGTATAGACAAAGCACACTGAAGATAGAATTATATATTTTTTAAATAAAACCAAAAAGAAATCCCACACATTTACACGTACACACTTTTGTGCCTACAAGGACACGCACGCACGCACGCACGCACGCACGCACGCACATGCGGCGCTGGTGTCTTGCTATAGAAATGAGGGCAGATCTCTGCAGACTCCCGCTCTACCTGCCAGCCTCTCGCTGTATACCCGGCTACAGTAACACACCGGCATGTGTGTCATTCTCCTCTGTTGTTTCTCACCGCACACCCCGTACATCTATCTCGCCATTTACACTGTATGCAATGTAATGTAATGTACTGTATGTGTGCATGCACTTGGTATTCTATGTACGTGTGTGTGTGTGTGTGTGTGTGTGCGCACCTATTGCATGATGGGACGAAAGACAGCACATGCAGGTTGGTTATTAAGGAGAGGTCAGCGCTTCTCGATGTGGGGGGCTTAGCGCTCCTTGCCTTTGGGCGGCGGGGGTGGGGGGGGGGGGGGACTATATTTACAGACACAGAGGGGGGTGGGGGGGAGGGGGGGGTGTGGCGTGAGAGATATGGCTCACTGTGGAAGGACCAAACAGGGCTTCCATCAATCTACAGAGGTAGGTCTACAGATTAATATGACAGCGGCCTATTTGCTCCATGGAGATTGTGTTTCTGGGTCGTATCCGGGCAGAGCACAAGATGGAGGCTGCATGTTGTTGTTGTTTATTTTGTGTGTGCGTGCATGTGTGTATATATATATATCCCTCCGTGTGTGTGTGGACGCGTGCGTTCGTGTATATACCCGCCCCCCCTCCCTGTGTGTGTGTGTGTGTGTGCATGTGTGCATGAGTGTGAAAGATTCTGTGTGTGTGTGTGTGTGTGCTCAGTGGGAAATGTGTTTGCGTGTGAGAGAAATTGTGAGCGGCCCAAGAGCATGTGAGCACTGTGGTTGCCATGGTGTTGTTTACAAACAGGATTCTTCTCTCGCTGAAAGATGGGCCTTAATGACAAGTGCTGTTGCCATGAGTTCCGGATCAGTGATGTAACGTGTGCGCGCGCACGCACACGTTACATCACTGATCCGCATCACGCATGCACACACGCACGCGTACACGCACAGCGACATTTCACTATAAAGCGGTGCAAAGAACGTTCTACCGCACCGAGGCAATTTCCACTGTTTCTCACTCAGCATGAGACCTGAAGAGAGCCCGTGGTTTCGGGTTCCACTTTACTGCTGAGTGGTCCGAACCTAAGCATCGACGTGGAGTTGTTGCAGACCAGAGCTCCCCCTGTAGTTCATCTCAGATGGGCTCATGCAGGATTGTATTGTGTATATTGTGTACAACTGCCAAACTGTTTCCATTACAACATTGACAAAAATAGCAGCACCAAACCAAACATACCAAACATAGATATATGTGTGTGTGTATGTATTTATATGTATACAGTATACGTACAGTATATGTAGCTTTCTAATGTAGCTTTCTAAATCTAATTTCTAAGGACCATTTGGGTGTGCGTATATGGTATCGCCGCTGGCTATAGGATCAACAGAGGAATGTAGGCAAAATGTCAGTGATGGCTAAATACTGTAGGGAGGGGGTGGCTTTGCAATCCAGATAAACAAATCTGTTATGTTATTATATTAAATGTTTTGTCATGTTGCTATGTAGTGGTTAGGCACAACACTAACAACTGTGGTCAGTTGCAGGCACCTATTTTTAAATCACTAGCATAACAAAACATAATATAATATAAGGAACTTTAAACGGTGCCTACTAAATGGCACAAATAAATTCAAATGACATGTTCTATATAACAACCTATTGGCAACTAAGCCTGTTATTTTAAGGGAAGCTTGCTGTGTGTTGTTGTCTATCTACAGTATATGTCTTTAGAAGCCTGCACTTAATGAAAACTGACTTATAAAGATCCATTATAATATCATGGCTACGTGAATCCATTTGTGAGTTGAGAGGAGTATCTCTATAGCAGTTTAGCATGGCATGAATTATCGTTTCACTTGAGTTTATTTGATTTTATAAGGTGATAACAAGATGTTCTACAATAATATAACACAAAACAAATAGTTTTATGTCAAGGTTTAGTGGAGATATGATGTCCTGAACAGAAAGTGACATCACATTCCGTCTGTGTGTGTTGTCATCTCAGCTTCTATATGTTCTATGTTTACATAGCCGGCCTGCTGCACGTACATATCAGTGTGTGCGTGTGGGCATGTGTGTGCGTGCGTGTGTGTGTGTGGCTCACAGAGCATTTCTATAAACCAGTGACTGGTTTATAGGGGGCATCGTGCAGTGTAGATAACATGTTTAAAGGTTTCGTAGTGTAAAATACATTTCAAACAAGCCAGTCAGATTTGGCCCCAGGCATGCTATCGTTTATGGACTCGGCTCTGACCAATCCTCCCACCCCCAGGCAGATAGCCAATCATCTCCGACCTATCCTCCCACTGCCAAACAGATAGCCAATCATCTTTGATCTATCCTGCCACTCCCAGGCAGATAGCCAATAAAGTTAGGGCATGTTAAAAAAAGAAAAAGGTAACATTTGAAACAGAATGTTAACCTCAAAGGGAGGAAAAGTCTGTCCAAAATGACAGTTGGGGAATAAAATGTTATATATATATATATATATATATATTAATATACCGTATATATATGTGTTTGTGTGTCAGAGAGAGAGGTTGTCCAAAATATACCGTGTATATACAATAGGTGTGTATGTAGCTATAGAAATAGAATATGGAAGTAGTAATATAGCAGTTGTAATAAGGTCAGTGGCAGCAGGACTTTTTAATATCTCCTGTTTCCCAGGGAGACAAACCCCCACAGCTTATATAACACAGGAAACAGATGTTGGCCACAAACAAAATTCTCTCTCTCTCTCTCTCTCTCTCTCTCTCTCTCTCTCTCTCTCTCTCTCTCTCTCTCGTGTGTGTGTTTACCTGATATTTCTCTTTGTGGCAAGCCCTCTTTGTGTATGTGTGTGTTTGTTTTCATGTGGGCAGTGACAAAATAGATAGATAGATAGATAGATGGTGTGTTTGTACGTGTGTGTGTGTGTGAGTGTGTGTGTGAGAGAGAGAGAGAAAGAGAGAGAGAGAGAGAGAGAGAGAGAGGTTGGATTCTACATGTGCATGTGTATTGTGGGTTTTTGTGTGCGTGTGTGTTTGTGAGCCTCGCCCTTTCCCCAGAGGTCTCATAGCAGTGAGTGAACTGAAGAAGGTTATGTGTGTGGGTGTGTGTCCCCATTTATGCTGTATCACGTTTTCATGCCCCCACTGTCACCAGTAGCTAAACAACAACCGAGCAAATAAACCATCGTTAACATATGTGCTGCTTATAGTGGTTTTAAACAGTTTGTGTTTTATTCAGATAGAATCTGAGGGAAGCTCTGGTCAATCCAAAAAGCATGCTATACCTTCATGTAAACATGAAATACAATGGCACCATTAGAGACTAGTGGCGAAGCATACCAGATACAGTAGTTAGTAGCCAAGCGTAGCAGTGTTTGATTAGATTTTGTTTCATATTTTATTCTGTTTTAATTTCCCTGAGTATTTCCCCTCAGCAGCAGACAGCAGATGCTTTAGTCAAAAGCTACTTAGATGAATTAAAAGCAATAAGAAGCAGGTAGATGTTAGACATTTTGCCCATGTAGGCTTTCAGGTGTGTGGCATTAACAAGCTTTTGACCACTTATACTTATACTTAGGACTATACGGTCAACCTTTAAAGCATTTTCATTATGGTCCTAGTGCTAATGTAATGTATATTTAATATTAAGTAATTAATATATGAATAACTAAGATAATAACTTATAATAATGCTTTTTGCAACTTAGTAGTAGAAGACAAGGTCTGCAGTCTACTACACGTCCGACTCTCGATGTCACTTGTTGCCTTGGAGACCGTTGTAATTCAAGTGGCAGACCCCTCCCTGTGATTCATGGCATGTGATTGGCCTATCGACCAGAGGCGTGTAGGAGACGCTTTGTGATTGGTTTGCATGTTGACTGTGGCAGAGGCCCTAGCAGACAGTGTTTCTGTGGAGAGCATTGATTTAATCGACTAGCAGGAGGGCCAGCACGCACGCACACACACACACATACACATACACACACACGCATACGCGCACACACACACACACACACACACACACAGATGATAACAGACTGTTGGGTTGAGGGAAAATTTGGCCCAGTAGGGGTCACCTCTGTGTGTGTGTGTGTGTGTGTGTGTGTGTGTGTGTGTGTGTGTGTGTGCGCGTGCGTGTGTTTGTGTAATATTATGCTCTCTGGGAGAGGCGTTGCTGGCAGTAATAGAAGCACTCCCAGGAGTAGAGCATGCTGGGTAATATCGCACTCTGTAGGGAACTTGGCATACACACACACGCACACGCACACACACACACATTCAGTGAAAGACAGCACATATGGCCTGTATATAGCAGGACTGACATACTAATGCAAGACTCCAGACACACACACACACACACACACACACACACACAACAGTGCACACCCATTCCATTACTTTCTAGTGTGTT
>JAODOY010005220.1:0-10515 GCA_025399855.1 Forbesichthys papilliferus | reverse complement strand
GGGAGAGAGAGGTAAGGAGAGAGAGAGAGAGAGAGAGAGAGAGAGAGAGAGAGAGCGAGAGCGAGAGAGAGAGAGATAGAGAGAGAGAGCGAGAGAGAGAGAGAGAGAGAGAGAGAGAGAGAGAGAGAGAGAGAGAGAGCGATGGAGATCAAGTGAGTAAGAGAAATTAGGACCCAAACAGTGAACGCAACAAAGGAGCGGAGGAATAGACAGAGTACTGCAGGGAAAATGAGATGGTGTGTGTGTGTGTGTGTGTGTGTGTGTGTGTGTGTGTGTGTGTGTTTGGCTATGACTTCAGCTTTTCATTACAGATGACATTCCTTTACAACATGTACTCAGATGAGAGAGTCAGAAAGCTGAAAGAGGGAGAATGATACATATAATGATTACTGGGGTTTTCAACATTATCAACACACCCCGCGTGTGTGTGTGTGTGCGTGTGTGTATGTGTGTGCGTGTGTGTGTGTGCGTGTGTGTGTGTGTGCGTGCTGGACTACAAGGCTCAAGTTCCTCACCACTTGCAGCAGGGAGAGATAGCCGGCACCCACGTTGTCAAAGTTGACCTTGACCTTGCTCCAGTAGAAGTGTGTGTCGTTGAGTGCGAGGCACTCCGTCTTGTTGTTGATGAAGGAGGCGTTGTAGACGTAACCCGTGCGGTTGACGCAGCGTCCGAACTTGCCGGCGAACAGGTTGACGCCCATGATGCTGAAGATCAGCCAGAATATCAGACACACCAGCAGGACATTCATGATGGAGGGGATCGCGCCAATGAGGGCGTTGACCACCACCTTAGAGAGAGAGAGGGTGAGAGAGAGAGGGTGAGAGAGAGAGAGAGACCCAGAGAGAGAGAGGGTGAGAGAGAGAGAGAGAGGGAGTGTGTGTGTGTGAGAGTGTGTGAGCGAGAGAGAGAGAGAGAGAGAGGAGGAATACTCTAATAAAGGAATGTGCACCACAGACATGAGCACACACAGTTAGCTTACTATATAAGCAAGCATATTAGCCACCAAGCTACATTTTAGGCATGCTGATTGAATCTGGTCAATGAGATTGTGCCGTTATGATTTAGGAGCTTAGACTCCTTACAAAACTGTCAGTAAATTAAATTTCAGTTTAGGGTTAATTTTAGATAGTTAATATGGAGTTTATATGAAATATGAATATGGAGTTAATATCCTGGGTTATGTATTTTAGGAAATGTTAGATTATGTAAGAAACAAAGAGTTCAGACTGCTAGTCCCAGTGTCAGCACAATGTCACACACACACAACTTTAGGACTAGGGCTTCTAGTTTAGCAAAACATTGTGCGACTCAGCTTTCCTCACTCTATACCCATAACACATTGCTCCTACCCAGAATGCAGTGCTGAGCGAGCAGCGCTGCACCGAGCGTGGTCATTTATGAAACGGCATGATGACTGATCTTATTAACCAGATATACTGTATGAAGAGAGGAGAGAGGAAACGAGAAGCGGAAGGAAAGAAAAAATCTTCGCATGCAATGCTAGTAGCCTACTGATTATGCTAGACACACGTGTGCTGTTGCATAATACTGAAGGTATTGGGATGTTTAGGACCTGGGATGGAAGTCACAAAAATAAACATAATTTAACTGGATTAGCTGACTAAGTGAGATCGACAAAACAGGATAGTATAGTGGACTAGCAGATGAAAGGTCCTGGATAGTTCTTAAAGGTAGTGTCAGGGAATCTGGAGAAATAACGATTGATATTTAAACTCAATAAAATAAATAAATAAATAAATATGACATAAAATGTCATATTGGACATACATTGCCAATGTTAGGACAGTGTTGTGTGCGGTCTGCCAGGGCAGTGTTGAAAGAGAGTTTGACACAAATGTTATTATCTTACAATCGCTGATGCTACCTTTGAATGTACAATCAAGTGCGTTAAAGCACCCCCAGAACACCATATTCCCTCCCCAGCTCAATGCTTGTGTGTGGGCACTCATGAGAAGGAGTAAAGAGAGGTGCCAGCGTTCAGGTGTCTTACTTCCCAAACAACAAGAGTTTTGTAACACTGGCTTCAACCAAAATGGGTATTTTGGACAGTCCAAGCATGTCCCAATAATGAATTAATCAAAAATTATTATTTAAATGAAATTCCAAACTTTACAACTTCTGTAAATTGTATTAACTATCTTCCAGGGGTGCGTTTCCCAAAGCATTGTTGCTAACTACATTAGCAACTTACATGGTTGGAACTACACAGTTGCGATGCAAATGTTTCCCAAAACCATAGTCTGAACTATGGAGGAAACTACGTTGGTGACTTACGTAGCACGATGCATCGTTAAACGACGCAGGTGTTTCCCAAAACCATAGTTCCAACGAACGTTTGTTACACTGTCGTTAAATTGTGTTGTTCGAACTGTAGTAACATGGTAGTTATAGGTATAAAGCAAATCTGCCTCTAGGGAATTATTTTTAATATTTTTATGGCAGTACCTAGTTTTCTGTTGTTTCTTATTTTTATTTGTTCTTCATCCTTTGTTTTTCAAATGTTTTGAACTGTAAAGCATGTTGAGTTGCACATTGTGTATGAAAGGTGCTATACAAATAAAAGTTTATTATTATTATTATTATTACAGCTCTCGAGGTGTCGTTAGAAGCATGATAGTTTGTGGTGACTACGTCATAAACGGCAGAAGATACAGTCAAATAGGCGTATTAGAAAGGCATGACTATCTAATATTGCTGTAGGAAAACAGTAGACCTAAGTGTTTTTAAAATGTAACATCATTGTATAGGCTCACCGCTAGTGTTTTGAACCCGCGTTATTGAGAGAGACTATCGATCAAGATCTCGCACGAATCCAATTGAGCCACTGTCACTGTTGTGATGCTTGTCGGCCATATAGGCTATACAGTATAAATATTTAGGCTACACAAAGCGTATTGCACTGAATGCAATGTATTGCTAATTGTTAAAATGCCTTATGGAACTAAAAGAAGGGGAGCATACATTACATTCAGCCATTCTAGGATAAGCAGACAGGAGTTTATATATGCCAACAACAGGGCTTGAACCCACAACCTTCATGTTGAGCACTCAAGACACAAACCACTGAACTAATTGTCTGGGCTTAGACTGATATCTAATTCTTAATATATTATATTAAGAAAATATAAAAAATATAAAAGAATATTCATTATAGTTTATTATTATGATTAGAATAGTTTTATTGTTTTATTTTACTGTTATTATCGTTTCTGTGAGGAAGACAAGTCTGCCTCACACTTTGGTGATGTATAACCATACACAGTTGGACACATTACTACACAGGCCTGTATTAATTCCTTTATGGACCTCTCTTCCTGAGGTGCACTCTGGCTGTGGGGGAGGGGTATCCGTATGTGTGCTGGCTCTCGGAGCGTACCAAGCGGGATCAGCTATAAGGGTGTTACTGGGATGTGTCCTCCTTATTTAGTCTGGTTAACAATGCTAATTGTACCATGGTGCCATTACAGTAGGTAGTATGGGCATCAGGGCGTGTGGTGAGGGGTTTCTATACATGTGTGTATGTATGTGTGTGTATCTAATTATGTGGGATGGGACTGGGGATACTAGGGACCCCTATGTAATTTAGCTTGTCTTCCCCAGTCAGGTATATCAGCTGGGTTGCCTTAACACAACAGGAGGGCTGGGGGACATGTTGTCGGTCTGTAATGCTGCTGGTCTTACCACATTAAAGTTTTGTCTTGTACTGGCATGGCGGGTCTGTTGCTTGTAGTCCTACAGTTTCTTATTCATATAGGTCTACTCACATGTCTATTATTGTTATGGTTGTTGTGTATGGCTGCCTATTGTAGCTCGTGAGTAGGTTGTGTGAATAACATAGACAAAAGTCAGACCGACCACATCTGGAAACATTGTAGTTCGAACTATGGTGGTTGAAACCAATAAAGTTTGGCACTTTGGGAAACAGTCGTACTTCGGATGTTCGTTAGCTCAACAATGCATAGCACGATGTAAGTTCATTGCTAGCCTTCGTTGTATGGGAAACGCACCCCAGTTGTCCAGACTCTCCTGAAATCATTCTCTATTCAAGGGTTACTAAGACGGAAGATAGTCAATACATTTTGACACACATTACAAACTGAGAACAGAGATGTTAGAGTCAAAAACACAGAACACGTTATGTACACAGACCCAGATCAAGCTTTTTGGACAATCTTGTCAAAGCTTAACAATAAATATTTAAAGTAACTGTGCTTATCTGCCAAGATTTTAAAGGCATCACAAACACAATTATTACAAATATGTTTTAGTGCTATTAGTATTGTTGGCTCCAAAATGGTTTAACAATGTTATTATTGTTATATTGAACAAGTCCAAGGGCTGTCCATCAGACTAAAGCAAGCACTAAGCTCTCCATTATATTTTAACATAATGGTTGTCTTTTGTGTGAGAATTTCCACTGAGAGAAATATTGCTTATGATTAACATTGTAATTGTTCTGATATCATTCTTACACCTAATTAACTGTCACACATGTGGCATAGTTGCTCAATTGTACATTTACACACCAGAATACCTTACTGATGGAATACATCAGAGTCCACTTTGAACACCAGGTTCACTACTGTAATACTGTCTCTTACCCTCATCCCTTCAAATCTGGACAAAGCTCTGAGCGGCCTGAGAGCTCGGAGGGTTCGCAGAGATTTGATGGCAGCCAAGTCTGAGTAGCCGAGTGCGTTGGCTACCAAACTGACCAATGACACCTGGAGGATGGAGAGAGAGTGAAGAGAAGAAAGAGGCAGAAGGAATCACGCAGAGAAAGAAAAAGAAGAGAGAAACAGAGATCCAAGCACATTAGCGTTGAAGCCAGAACATGTAGTAGTGGTCCAGTAGTGACCTACTGTAACTGCTAACACCTAAAAGAAAACATCTAATTATTAAAAATTGACTCATATTCCTCTAAGGAAAAATACAAATATGGACGATTAATACAAATATGCACAATACTGTGGTTATACTCAATGTGTTTAACCTGCGTGGAAAAAAAGTAATGTTATCTCCTGGTGGAACCTGTATTGCAGAAGCCTTAAAAAGAAAATTACTTAATGAAGGACGTTTTTACAGGCATTAGCAGGACAAAAGGAAAGTTGGTCTTCAGTAGAAAGATGTGCAACACACACACACACACAAAAACGGTTTGGTTCGTGGGTCACATACAGTAGTATTGCAGTGAATGGACTGGATTGGAATCATATGAAAATATGTAATAAATATGTAATAAATGTAAAATGTTACAATCTTTCACTTCAACATGTGACCCACAGAACAAAACACAAACAGAAAAGCCTATAAAAAAGCCCAAAGCTACTGTAAGACAGAGGTCTGCATTCAACAGCCGTCACTTCAAGGTTTCAGAAGGTTCTGGCGGGTGCTGGCGTGTTTTTGTTGGTCCGTTTCTGGGTTCTTACCCTCATACCAGCGAAGCGAGACACAGCCCGAAGAGGCCGGAAAGCTCTCAGGGTCCGAAGAACCCGGATGGCTGCGATCTGGTCCATATTAAATACCTGAGCCAAAAGGCCCAGTACTGAGATCTACATGTAGGTCAGGGTGGGACGTTACCGTTAATCCATCTCAAATGTATATTCCCAAAAAATTATGTAAACTAAGAAAAATCTAAGTATCCACTTAGTTTTCTAAAATACACATACTGCTTAAAAAAGTACTAAAAGCCTGAACAAGATGTTATAAAACACTGATTCATTATATCTGGGCAAATTGAGAGTGCTGAATGGCTGATTAAAATAGAAATAGAAATGAATGGCTCCTCTAAATCATGACGTGTACCCTCTTTGAGTGTGGGAGCTGCTTCTAAATTACCTCTGACATTAACATGAACTCGTGTATACTTTGTTTACTGCCTTGGCATGTTCTCCACACCCCTCTCTGTGGTGCCGTCGTATAACCAGAACATGTCACAGACCCCTCAACATTAGCTACTCCTCTGTAGTCGGCAGGCATGAGTAGTTGAACACAGCACAATTCAAGTTATTAATGTGTCAATCAACAATGAATTCAATCGTTTCAACAAGGGGGATAATTTGCACTGTGGACTTGCTTTACAGAATGTATCTAATCGAAGCATACTCAAAGTATTCCAACCCTATTTGCAGACAGCCACCACAGGCTACCTACTGTACAGTATGTGGACATTTCGTTCCGCAATAATAGGCTATATGTCAGGCTCCACGCAGATCAACTATGAAACAGGCTTTTAATAGAACTGTGCAGTTCATGTCTGCCATTGCTCTCTGCTAGACTACACTGCAAATCATCATCAGTCCATTTAAAAAAGCAATAAGCACAACATGATTTGCACATCACTTGACAATGTCGCGATCTGCTTAATATGTGTTACATGAAAATACTTAACACATCTTGTGATCTGCATGGATACTATACTGTGGATGGAATCTCTCTCTCTCTCTCTCTCTCTCTCTCTCACTCTCTCTCTCTCTCTCTCTCTCTCTCTGTCTCTGTCTCTGTCTCTCTCATAATAACATCACCACAGATTATGTGTCATTTAAGGAATAGAGAGAATAAGAGAGAGAGTAGATCATATCATCGTGTGTGTGTGTGTGTGTGTGTGTGTGTGTGGTGAGAGGAGACATTGAAAAGCCACAGCTTATCGCCTTGCAAGAAGCCGTTTTGAATCTCTCTGTTTATCACTCGTCCGCATGTAGACCGTGATACTGTGTGTACATGATCTGCAACATGTCAACAGACAATCATTATTTCTCTCTCTCTCTTTCTTTCCTTCCTTCTTTCTCTCCCGTCCTATCTATCCCTTCTCTCCTACCAACTCCCTCTGCTTCATCCCCCCTGCCTCTCTCTCTCTCTCTCTCTCTCTCCCTCTCTCCCTCTCTCTCTCTCCCTCTCCCTCTCCCTCTCTCTCTCTCTCTCTGCTCCTCTCTTTTAAATCAGTCAGCGCTACGTCAATTCAACCCCAGGTTTCACATCAGCAGAAATATGAAGAGGCATTTAATAACATCACACCCTAGTATCTAATTAACCAATTAAACACTTGTCCCACTGAGATGAGAGTAATGTCTATTAAACAGTCGAGCGGGTGTGTACATATACTGTAAAACAAGTCATGCTATTGTACATAATAAACAGATTTGCCAGCTAATTAAAAAATCTATTAAATTAAATTGAATAAGCAATTTCTGTAATACATTTAAATTAAATGAATAACGCATCACAATAACTAACCATCTAACCAATTAGAATGAAATGAACTTCGGATGAACATGATTGAACCAATGAGTGCTGGACTTACGTCCACAATGAGGAAGTCGAGCCAGCACCAGTAGTTGGTGAAGTATTTCTTGAAGCCATAGGCGAGCCACTTGAGCAGCATCTCCAGGATGAAAATGTAGGTGAAGACCTTGTCAGCGTACTCCAGGACCACCTTGATCACCTTCCTCTGCTCAATGTAGATGTCCTCAAACGCCTGTGGGGGTCAGCTCTCCGTTAGGCCGGTCAATGATAAGCTCTGTGTGTGTGTGTGTGTGCGTGCGTGTGCGTGTGTGTACCAGCGCTCCAGAGCTGAGGAGGATCATGAAGATGATAAAGGATTCAAACCAGCTGTGTTCTACAATCTGGTAGCAGGTCTTCCTGATCCGGAACCATATCTGACCCAGTCCAGAAGCAGAGTCCACGTCACAAATGTGACACCGGCGCACACACACTGCTCACACACACAGAGAAACACAAAGAACCACACAAGAATTACAGTTCCAATCCAAACTGGTTGTCTTAAAGACTTCTGTTGTTTGCTCTGTTACTGACCGTTGGCCACAGCGAGCCCCATGCAGATGTTAGTTTTCATTTTAATTTATGTGTATTCATTTATTGTATTCTAAGGTTACATTTTTTACTTGATGCAAATGTTTTCCATACACGTGGGAAGAGATTGGACATATGGCTAGTTAATTACGGGGTGTTCTCATTTTATGATTTCAGGTGAACACATGGCTGAAAAGCTGTTCACGCTGTTCTAGGGTGTTCTCTGGAGTTAGATGGGGATTCCTGCACGGGGGAAGGGGACTTTGAAATATGTTTTTGTCCTTTACCTTAATTTGCTGCCAAATGTACTTCACACCATTGGGATTACATGCGATTTGGAAAATCACAATGCAAGCAAAATTGTGTAGGCTACAATTTACAAGAAAAGTATGTTTTCACAACTTGAATGCAGATAATCTTCTCTCCAAAAGCTATGAAATAATTACTCATGCTGCTTCTGTCTACAGCAAGAAGGAAAAAGAGTCAACCAACTGGCCGTGTGTTCATTAGCTTGTGGGACGTTGCACTGTATTGCGTAACAGGTGACATTAATATATCTGTAGCATGACAAACATAAACATTCTTTAAAACCCTTTAAAATGTCTGCAATAATTGGTAATAATTGATTTATATCAATGAAATTGTAAGATTTATAGCTTTCTAACGGTATATAGCTGAAAAACTACTTTTAAGTTAAACATGTCAACAACCCAACTTCCCCAATGAGGATGGTGAACGGCCCACGGGCAGGCCGTCGGAGTTTGAAATATTTAAAGGCTTTCCCCGCTGAAATCTTATTTTGAGTGGCCCAATCTGTTACCGGGGCAAGGGAACATCCAACATTGACGTCTAGGGAACCGTGACACGGTCCTTTAAGCAGTCCAGCCACATTTTGACATGTGAGACACCGCTACAATATGATGCCACAGGCACACCTGTAGCAGTCAACCTATGGGATACGAGCCTGAAAACTAGTGGAGTTAGCATAAGAACTGTATGGATACAACGACAATGTACTGTGTATTAACATTAAAACAGATAATGATCCAAATCTAATGTTTTACTCCAGTAGTGAAGGGCCCCATGTCTGCCTGTCTCTTTGTGATGCATCTGCCTCTACTCTACGGTATGTATCTTACTCTGTTCGCCTCTCAACCTCTGATTGAATTGACTTCTCATACGGAGAGTGTTTCAGACTTGACTGACATTACACTTCATAACAGACAGTAAAATAAACAGCATCGCAGGAGTGAGGCTGATTACAGCTGTCTGGATGTCCTGATCAAATTAGCTCTCTGATTACAACCGGCCTTTGTCTCCATGGAAACTAATAGGCTTTTACCTGATAGGATGGCTGAGTAATCCGATGAAAAGCAATGAGCAGTAATCCAACACTCAATCAGTACCAGTTATCATGGCTGAGATGGTGTGTGTGTGTGTGTGTGTGTGTGTGTGTGTACAGTATCGGTAAACCTCTTATTGAACACAGCGTTAATATTTAATGTACACTTTCTCTACAATAAACAGGTATTGATCAAATTCTAGTTCCCTTAAAATGTCTAATTAGGTACATGTGCATTAATGCCTCATTTAAAGCACCAGTAATGCCTTGGTCAAAGTACCTCTAATGCATGTTACATGTGCCTGTAAAGGCTCATTGCAAGTACTGCACTGTACCTGTCGCTCTTCAGCTGGCACAGAACCCAGCGATACTGATCAGCTATAGATTGCTACTCAAACAAGCTCAACCTGTTGTCTAGCCCTCTCATTGTAACCCCACTGTGTGGCCCATGGTTATGTTACATAGACTGTATGATGGGGCAAACATCTGGGTTCTGGGAGGCACTGTAATGCAACCATGTACCTTCAACCAGCCATTGTCGTTGATGTCGTCACTTACTTCCCAATTGAAACAACTGTCCATCATTCTATTTACAGCTGCTGCTTTTCTATGCCAGTCTAGCTGGACCAATGACAGCTGTTAATCTCTATATAACATTAGAGGCACCTTTTATGAATTCATCCAAGGTCAAAGGGAACAGAATGACGGAAATGGTGGGAAATACAGTAATACGTTTAATATCTTGCTCAAGGTCTCTCTCTCTCTCTCTCACACACTCTCTCTCTCACGCTCTCTCTCTCTCTCTCTCTCTCTCTCTCTCTCTTACACACACACACGCACACACAAGCACACACACACACACACACACACACACATACATACACATGCGCATGGACAAAGCTATTCATGATCACAACATTAACCAATGAGGTGGCATTTGGTGAACCAATGGACCAGAAAACCTAATGGACACCGTCAGCACAGATTGGTGCGTGTGCGTTTCTGTGCACGTGTGGCGAGAAGGGTGGTAGTTGAACTCCCAGCTACTGTAGTGCAAGTTTCTTCTTAATCTTATTGTGACATTCCAGGTTTTTCCGTCCCTGCTGCGGCACGCCGCCAGCGCGTGGATGCATGTTCCAGCTGAGAGCATCTCTGGCCGGCTCGCTCTGTTACGCTGAGAGATGAAGGCGTGCTTTTGTGCTTTGTAATCACAGCAGGCCTCACGTTCAGATAAATTATCCCCATTGCTATACACAGTGACAGGGGAACGCATATGCTAGCATGTTCGCCCTTCCCCCCCCCCCCCCCAAAACACACACACACACACACGCATACACACACA